>JAXIVJ010002018.1:7500-87500 GCA_036785665.1 Chirona hameri | reverse complement strand
GCGTGTTGTGTCAAAATTTTGAGAGAAAAAAATCGGCCAGCAGAGGCGGTTCCAGGCTCCTGTTTTGGGGAGGGTGTTACAAATCCGGTTTTGCGGCGCATACTTCCTTCGTGGTTTGCAGTGCAATAAATGCGTCAGAAACAGTTTCAATGCAATATGCATCATATATACTGGGATTGTACATATTTTTGGGCAGAGGCGCACTCAGGATAAAAAATGGTAGGCGATACCCACCCTCAAATTAAGTCCAACTTAAAATGAGTAAGATGATAAAAGCGTTACGCACATGGTGCCCCCCATTTTTTTCTCTCTCCTGGATCCGCCTATGCGCAATATATCAAATTAAAAAAATTACAGCATATAATGGCCACATGTGACGTTCATGTCGTCCTAAACAATCACGAACAGCACACATTTTTTTATCTCCAGAAAATCCCCTCATTTTACATTCCCTGAATACGCCTATGATTTGTTATTTTGTTTTTTTTATTTTTGATATATTAAAGACCAGTACATTTGAAGCTCAAAAACGTTTGGAGCATACAAATCTGTCGAGCCACATGGCAGCAATGACCTTTAAAAAAAAAAACCACAATTTTCGGAATATTTGCCCTATCGCCCCCCATTTTTGAACAAAACAAAAATTTCAGGGTCCAAAAAGAGATCTTGTCATGCCGAATCGAATGGCGTTTTCCCCATCGAAATCGACCGAGCGGTTCTCGAGATTTCGGGGGAGGGGGGGGGGGGCAGAATCTGCCCCCGCAGGTTAACGTAATTCTGGCCGCCCGCAGGGAATAGGGTTAACCAGGGCTTTCGATGCTCTTATTGCTTTGCCAATATAATCTCGTAATATCCCTGAGCCTTTCTGTGGAAAATACGAACGTATAACAGAAAAACTGCGTAGTTGAACACTGAACAGTGAGTGGCTCTTTTATGGTTTTGCCATGACTGAAGTTCAAACCAAATGTTATTTCCCTATGGTACCTAAAGGCTATTTTTTTCTTCTCCTTGATATATACCTACATGGACTGCTCGTGCAGTTCAGTAGCTCGTGGGAGACCTCAGTGTCATATGTGGAGACCGCAGTGCTCGTGACGCGGTGTCCCATTTGTCTGAACTCGTGCGAAGTCATGGACTGAAAAACAGACCATGCGTACTTGAGTTCTAGGCTTCATACATTTGGGTAAAAAGTTAACATCGACCATAAGTTGAGTAAAACAATGCCAATCTTTTTCACTGCCCTGATGGTTATTTTATCTTGATTTAAATTCTGTCATGTTTTTGCTGTTAATTTCGCCTTGTTTGGAGCTTGGATTCACACCGTAGGGTAAAACATCATGCAGTTTTGCTGATGCGAGACTTACCGTTAAACTTTCAACTGGACATAGCGTTCAGTTATCCGAAAATCGGTAAATTGTGATAGAAAGGTCAGTGTTTTACCTTTATTGTTGCAGATCTACCAGAACCTGGGCTCAGATGTGGTGGACAACGCCTATGACGGCTACAACGCCTGTGTGTTCGCCTATGGTCAGACTGGCAGCGGCAAAACATACACCATGATGGGAACGCAGGTATGCACCGACATGCTACATGTAACATACAGGCATACTCAGGAAAACACATGTTGGGCCTTTTCCATCGCCTTCATCTGGAAGAGTATTTCGCCCCGCCGCGGATTAGGCTTAGTGGAGCGGTGCACGGGAACGCACGGTGGATGTCTGTCTAATCCCTGACTAAACAGCATGGACTGCTCGCCACAAATCCGCAGCATTGCGCCTGAAGTACCGCCGGCCGACGTTCCCTTTCCACTGCCGCCGCCCGACGTTCCCTTTCCACTGCTGCCGGCCGACGTTACCTTTACACTACCGACGTTCCCTTTCCACTGCCGCCGGCCGACGTTCCCTTTCCACTGCCGCCGGCCGACGTTCCCTTTCCACTGCTGCCGGCCGACGTTCCCTTTACACTACCGACGTTCCCTTTCCACTACTGCCGGCCGACGTTCCCTGTCCACTGCCGCCGGCCGACGTTCCCTTTCCACTGCCGACGTTCCCTTTCCACTACCGCCGGCCGACGTTCCCTTTACACTACCGACGTTCCCTTTCCACTACTGCCGGCCGACGTTCCCTGTCCACTGCCGCCGGCCGACGTTCCCTTTCCACTGCCGACGTTCCCTTTCCACTGCCGCTGGCCGAGCGGTTGAGGTTTTGCTAATCCGGTTAAGGTCGGTGGAGGTTTACCCGATTCCTGCTGAAGGCGATGGGAACGACCGGATTGTTTCGAGGAATGCTAAGGCTCCGATGCATCATATTGACTCAAGGAGTGCACTGGCACCAGCTGAATAGTCAAGTTTATGTATACAACGGACCTGGTACGCCTACGTATACAACGGACCTGGTACGCCTATGTATACAACGGACCTGGTACGCCTATGTATACAACGGACCTGGTACGCCTACGTATACAACGGACCTGGTACGCCTACGTATACAACGGACCTGGTACGCCTATGTATACAACGGACCTGGTACGCCTATTTATACAACGGACCTGGTACGCCTATGTATACAGCGGACCTGGTACGCCTATGTATACAACGGACCTGGTACGCCTACGTATACAGCGGACCTGGTACGCCTATGTATACAACGGACCTGGTACGCCTACGTATACAGCGGACCTGGTACGCCTATGTATACAACGGACCTGGTACGCCTACGTATACAACGGACCTGGTACGCCTATGTATACAACGGACCTGGTACGCCTATGTATACAGCGGACCTGGTACGCCTATGTATACAACGGACCTGGTACGCCTATGTATACAACGGACCTGGTACGCCTACGTATACAGCGGACCTGGTACGCCTATGTATACAACGGACCTGGTACGCCTACGGGATGGCCAGAGATCCATACAGTTACATTTGGTCACAACTACAGCTGCAAATATATTTTGTGCACAACATTGTTTGACATGGAAAGGCGTATTTTTGTGGCTAAGTGGGTATACCGTCCATGCAAGTAACAAGTGTGGGTAGAGACTAGAGCCACCTGCCACTGGCGTCTGACACATCAACCACCCACTGATTTACCGATGTCCAGGCAAGTAACAAGTGTGGGTAGAGACTAGAGACACCTGCCACTGGCGTCGGCTTTTCCGGGCACCTCATCACGTAGAGAGCTGCCTCGTGCGTTCGGAGACCACGCGTCATGGCCACTGATGAGCCGCGTACCGTCAGCCGAACCTCCCACCCCGGCCGCAGCTCCGGGCTGCCCCCCCCCCGCTCCACCCCGCTATGGAAGAGACCGCCCATGCGGATGACCTCGATTTCATGGTATCCTGTCTGTGGTGACGGGACTGATCATTGGTCTGTGTTTTTTGATCATTGTACCGAATCGCAGCGGGACGCCGGCCCCGTGAGATGGCGTCTGTTGATTTCCCCGGCGTGCCATCGCTGTGTAATCGATCCCGTGATGAATCGATGCCGTGCGAGTCGCGAGGACCGCTGCTGCACAGCTGCTGCTGCTGCTGCTGCAGCGCCAGTGTGTGTGTGTTTCGGTGGAGAATGGGGTTCACAGGCAATTCTGAGGCCGTCGCGGTGGACTGGGAGGCACAGTGCTGGCGACACAAACAGCCGTCACTATGGGCCTGTTCCAGTGGCGCCTCTAACATCCTCCAAGTTGCTCCAACTTGCAACTGTCTGTGCATTAGTATAGGACAGTTGTAAGTTGGAGCAACTTGGAGGAGGTTAGAGGTGCCACAGGAAGAGGCCCTATGGCGCGGCGGCGTGCGGCACCGTGCGGCGACGTGCGGCCGTCCTCAAGTAACCCCGGCGGCCGGCTGGGCGGGGAGCCAGCGCCAGGAAAGCGGGCGGTAGACAATGGTGACCGTGCGGTGCGGTCGGGGTGTGATTCATACCGGCCAGCCAAGCGGCACATCTGGGCCGGCGTCTGGTGTGGGGCGGGCCACTCAGCTGGGGACACTAACGTCCAACGGCATATGGCAGAGTCGGGACGCAGACAAATTAGAGCACCGATCAACTGGAATAAAGTGATTTGCTGGTGACGTCAACTGCGACAGTGATGACGTCACCTGCGACAGCGGTCGGCACAATTGCACAAGTTGACCAGTTGTGTTCTGGTACCCGAACTCTGGTTAGAGCGGTGTCGACGCACGCAGTAGATAGCAGCGCCGGGTTAACTCTCGCTGTGCTGGCAGATGTGTAGTGTGTATGTGCTGGCAGATGTGTAGTGTGTATGTGCTGGCAGATGTGTAGTGTGTATGTGCTGGCAGATGTGTATTGTGTATGTGCTGGCAGATGTGTAGTGTGTATGTGCTGGCAGATGTGTAGTATGTATGTGCTGGCAGATGTGTAGTGTGTATGTGCTGGCAGATGTGTATTGTGTATGTGCTGGCAGATGTGTAGTGTGTATGTGCTGGCAGATTTGTATTGTGTATGTGCTGGCAGATTTGTATTGTGTATGTGCCGGCAGATGTGAAGTGTATATGTGCTGGCAGATGTGTAGTGTGTTTGTGCTGGTAGATGTGTATTGTGTATGTGCTGGCAGATGTGTATTGTGTATGTGCTGGCAGATGTGAAGTGTATATGTGCTGGCAGATGTGTAGTGTGTATGTGCTGGCAGATGTGTATTGTGTATGTGCTGGCAGATGTGTAGTGTGTATGTGCTGGCAGATGTGTATTGTGTATGTGCTGGCAGATGTGTAGTGTGTATGTGCTGGCAGATGTGTAGTGTGTATGTGCTGGCAGATGTGTAGTGTGTATGTGCTGGCAGATGTGAAGTGTATATGTGCTGGCAGATGTGTAGTGTGTATGTGCTGGCAGATGTGTAGTGTGTATGTGCTGTCAGATGTATAGTGTGTATGTGCTGGCAGATGTGTATTGTGTATGTGCTGGCAGATGTGTATTGTGTATGTGCTGGCAGATGTGTATTGTGTATGTGCTGGCAGATGTGTATTGTGTATGTGCTGGCAGATGTGTATTGTGTATGTGCTGGCAGATGTGTAGTGTGTATGTGCTGGCAGATGTGTATTGTGTATGTGCTGGCAGATGTGTAGTGTGTATGTGCTGGCAGATGTGTATTGTGTATGTGCTGGCAGATGTGTATTGTGTATGTGCTGGCAGATGTGTATTGTGTATGTGCTGGCAGATGTGTATTGTGTATGTGCTGGCAGATGTGTATTGTGTATGTGCTGGCAGATGTGTAGTGTGTATGTGCTGGCAGATGTGTATTGTGTATGTGCTGGCAGATGTGTAGTGTGTATGTGCTGGCAGATGTGTAGTGTGTATGTGCTGGCAGATGTGTAGTGTGTATGTGCTGGCAGATGAGAGTGAGAGGAGGGTACAGGTGGCCTTGTGTCTGACAGATATAGCCAACTCTGATAGATACGGCGGCCAAGGGTTGGAGTGCTGTTAAGCTTGCGTGACATGCACTTTAAACAATGACTCACCTCGCTATCGGCATATTTACACTGGTTTTGTTTTTGAACGACGAACTAACAAGTTATTTTACCTTGTTTGTCACGTATTTATATCACAATTTCATGGATAAATTTATCGGTGGGTGAGTGGCCGTCACTCCTTTGTCCGAGTACTATCTCTCATCTAGGAGCATACACTGGATCACCTGAGCCGTCTTTGTCTTGGATGCCGGTGACGTAATCAGGAACGGTGCAGTAACCTGAAATCTCCCGGCCAGTCGGTTTCGCTGAGAGCGGCCGCCGCCAACGAGCCCATTACGTCATCTTCGCGCCCGTTCGCGCGCCGGCACGGGCGCTCTGGCCATTTGCATTGGACGGGCGCGTTCAGCCGGCGGGCGTAACGTGATGTGACGGGAGCCGGGGCGAGTAACGTGATGTGACGGGAGCCGGGGCGAGTAACGTGATGTGACGGGAGCCGGGGCGAGTAACGTGATGTGACGGGAGCCGGGGCGAGTAACGTGATATGACGGGAGCCGGGGCGAGTAACGTGATATGACGGGAGCCGGGGCGAGTAACGTGATGTGACGGGAGCCGGGGCGAGTAACGTGATGTGACGGGAGCCGGGGGCGCACAGTGCGTTAACTTCACAGCAGGCACGAAGTGCACCACTCGCGTGTCTCCCACAATGAGTTGTTTACGGGTACCGTCGACCGTCGACTAGAAGTGCCTGGCGCTCGGTTTTTGCGCCTGCGTGTTTTATTCCGTGCTGTTATTACTTGCACGCCACTGCGCGGAGGCACAGGTGGTGCGCCAGCTCGGCATGAGGACAGGTGGTGCGCCAGCTCGGCATTAGGACAGGTGGTGCGCCAGCTCGGCATGAGGACAGGTGGTGCGCCAGCTCGGCATGCGCACAGGTGGTGCGCCAGCTCGGCATTCGCACATGTGGTGCGCCAGCTCGGCATGAAGACAGGTAGTGCGCCAGCTCGGCATGCGCACATGTGGTGCGCCAGCTCGGCATGAAGACAGGTAGTGCGCCAGCTCGGCATGAGGACAGGTGGTGCGCCAGCTCGGCATGAGTACAGGTGGTGCGCCAGCTCGGCATGTGCACAGGTGGTGCGTCAGCTTGGCATGAGGACAGGTGGTGCGCCAGCTCGGCATGAGGACAGGAGGTGCGCCAGCTCGGCATGTGTACAGGTGGTGCGTCAGCTTGGCATGAGGACAGGTGGTGCGCCAGCTCGGCATGCGCAGAGGTGGTGCGCCAGTTCGGCATGAGGACAGGTGGTGCGCCAGCTCGGCATGCGCAGAGGTGGTGCGCCAGTTCGGCATGATGACAGGCGGTGCGCCAGCTCGGCATGCGCAGAGGTGGTGCGCCAGTTCGGCATGAGGACAGGTGGTGCGCCAGCTCGGCATGCGCACAGGTGGTGCGCCAGCTCGGCATGAGGACAGGTGGTGCGCCAGCTCGGCATGAGGGCAGGTGGTGCGCCAGCTCGGCATGAGTACAGGTGGTGCGCCAGCTCGGCATGTGCACAGGCGAGAGTGGCACTACAATCAGCCCTGGGCGAGAGTACATCACTACCATGAAACAGATCACAGCTAGCTTTACTTATAAACATTGACACAAGTAGACACAGGCTGGTGTCTCAGCGAATATATCCGATTGGCGTTGTGCCACGTAATTAGGCTCAGTTGCCCTGTGGTGTTATGTGTCACGTAATTAGGCTCAGTTGCCCTGTGACGTTATGTGTCACGTAATTAGGCTCAGTTGCCCTGTGGTGTTATGTGTCACGTAATTAGGCTCAGTTGCCCTGTGGCGTTATGTGTCACGTAATTAGGCTCAGTTGCCCTGTGGTGTTATGTGTCACGTAATTAGGCTCAGTTGCCCTGTGGTGTTATGTGTCACGTAATTAGGCTCAGTTGCCCTGTGGTGTTATGTGTCACGTAATTAGGCTCAGTTGCCCTGTGGTGTTATGTGTCACGTAATTAGGCTCAGTTGCCCTGTGGTGTTATGTGTCACGTAATTAGGCTCAGTTGCCCTGTGGCGTTATGTGTCACGTAATTAGGCTCAGTTGCCCTGTGGTGTTATGTGTCACGTAATTAGGCTCAGTTGCCCTGTGGTGTTATGTGTCACGTAATTAGGCTCAGTTGCCCTGTGGTGTTATGTGTCACGTAATTAGGCTCAGTTGCCCTGTGGCGTTATGTGTCACGTAATTAGGCTCAGTTGCCCTGTGGTGTTATGTGTCACGTAATTAGGCTCAGTTGCCCTGTGGCGTTATGTGTCACGTAATTAGGCTCAGTTGCCCTGTGGTGTTATGTGTCACGTAATTAGGCTCAGTTGCCCTGTGGTGTTATGTGTCACGTAATTAGGCTCAGTTGCCCTGTGGCGTTATGTGTCACGTAATTAGGCTCAGTTGCCCTGTGGCGTTATGTGTCACGTAATTAGGCTCAGTTGCCCTGTGTCGTTATGTGTCACGTAATTAGGCTCAGTTGCCCTGTCATTTTTGGCGACTTCTCGCTCCTGGTACTGGGAGTTACAGCAAACATTGTGCACCAGGTCGGCTGTGTCGGCACCGGTTTGCGCCAACGCTGTGCACCCGTGCACGTGATCCAAAAAGCCACGTGACGGCTCGAAAGCGGTGCGGTGCCGAGTTGGGTATGTGCTGAGAGCAGGACAATGGGAGGCGGGACCGGTCTCATACGGCCCGCTGCATAAGCTGCGGCCGGCGCGAGCGGCTGTCGCTGTGGGCAGCCAGACAGGAGCGGGGCTGTGTGTGCCCCCGCCCGGGCTCTCCAGTGGAACAGGACCGAGTCGTGAACCGTGAAGGTCGCACGGATTCGGCTCACGGTGTCAGCGGGCCAGACAGGAGCGGGGCTGTGTGTGCCCCCGCCCGGGCTCTCCAGTGGAACAGGACCGAGTCGTGAACGGTGAAGGTCGCACGGATTCGGCTCACAGTGTCAGCGGGGCAGACAGGAGCGGGGCTGTGTGTGCCCCCGCCTGGGCTCTCCAGTGGAACAGGACCGAGTCGTGAACCGTGAAGGTCGCACGGATTCGGCTCACGGTGTCAGCGGGGCAGACAGGAGCGGGGCTGTGTGTGCCCCCGCCTGGGCTCTCCAGTGGAGCAGGACCGAGTCGTGAACGGTGGAGGTCGCACGGATTCGGCTCACGGTGTCAGCGGGGCAGACAGGAGCGGGGCTGTGTGTGTCCCCGCCTGGGCTCTCCAGTGGAGCAGGACCGAGTCGTGAACGGTGGAGGTCGCACGGATTCGGCTCACGGTGTAAGCGGGCCAGACGGGCGAGTTGACAGTTCGTGGTGCCCAGGTGTTTGTCGCCAGCCTACCTGGGGCCAGTATCACGATAAGAGATCTGACATCCCACCAGTTTATCACATCGGGTTGGGTACAACAGTACACAAACTACGATCCGTCCGACATGACGTAACGAGCTGTATTTTTGCTGCCGAGTCAGGTGGTCCAGATATCATGAGCTGCCGCCGCCGTGTTGTTTGCCTGAGCTGGCTGTATGAGAGGGGCCCGATGATCTACTGATCTGTCGCGACGGCGTGTGACTCGCCGGCTGCTGCTGTGGCGAGACGGATGGCCGGGCAGCAGGGATTGTCTGCTGTTCCGGAGCTGGTCTCCCTGGTCCGGTAACACACGGACACCGAGATGGTACAGCCTAGACCAGACTGTACAAACAGCCCTGTCACAAGCACTCGGTAACACACGGACACCGAGATGGTACAGCCTAGACCAGACTGTACAAACAGCCCTGTGACAAGCACTCGGTAACACACGGACACCGAGATGATACAGCCTAGACCAGACTGTACAAACAGCCCTGTCACAAGCACTCGGTAACACACGGCCACCGATATGGTACAGCCTAGACCAGACTGTACAAACAGCCCTGTCACAAGCACTCGGTAACACACGGACACCGAGATGGTACAGCCTAGACCAGACTGTACAAACAGCCCTGTCACAAGCACTCGGTGACACACGGACACCGAGATGGTACAGCCTAGACCAGACTGTACAAACAGCCCTGTGACAAGCACTGCGTCATCATGCCTGAATTGGGGCCCACCCGTCCCCGCTTTGTCATGTACTGGGCTGTTACCAGCTGCTGTTACCAGCTGCTGTTACCAGCTGCTGTTACCAGCTGCTGTTACCAGATGCTGTTACCAGCTGCTGTTACCAGCTGCTGTTACCAGCTGCTGTTACCAGCTGCTGTTACCAGCTGCTGTTACCAGCTGCTGTTACCAGCTGCTGTTACCAGCTGCTGTTACCAGCTGCTGTTACCAGCTGCTGTTACCAGCTGCTGTTGTGGCTCAGGCACATACCTTCCTTGTTCTTGATATGAAACGGGTTCTTAGCTCTACCGGCTGAATTACCGAACTGTGTTAAAGGGACTGTCCCACCTTTTTGAAAGTTGTCGAATCACACTTAATTGTATGTCTACATGTCAGGCGAGGTCAGCTGAACATGTTCGTTAACTTTTTTTCTGAAAAAATGCTTATCTTGGAAGATATTCAACTTTTAGTTTTAAGCGGAAAGTTGGGTTGGTGACGTCATATATTTTTTAATAACATAAATCCTCTGTGCTGCCAAATGTATGGCACAATTTTTTGTCGACATCTATTGCGCAGAAAAAGCGATCCACCCGGTGTCTAGATTGGCTAGCACTATCAGCTGGAGTTGTTGCAGCAGTTGGCCGCCAGGGACCGCTAGTGAGCCAGGGTGTTATGACGTCGCAAGCAAATGGTACCACTAAATATTGATTGATTGATTGATTTATAAATAAATAAATATTTACCGTTAAATATATAACCGGTACCATTTGCTTGCGACGTCATAACACCCTGGCTCACTAGCGGTCCCTGGCGGCCAGGGGCGTCGCTACGGGGGGGGGGGGGGGTCCGGGTGCCCCGGACCCCCCCCCCACACTTTTGAGGGGCGCCGAAGGCGCCTCCTCAAAATGTGGATCTGTTCTGGGTTTTGAGAGGGCACCGGAGGCGCCCCCTAAAAAAAGCTCACACAAAATAAAAACAAGGAAAACCTAAAAAAAAACACACTAAAAAATGCCCCGCCAGTATGTGTGTGCGCCCCTATGTCAGTAAGGGCCCAAGCCAGTGGCGTACCGAGTATACGGTCATTCAGGGCATGACCTGGTCCTTTGGACCCGAGTCGCCCATGCAAAGCTGACGCCCCTCCGATCAGTGACGGCGCCCCTCCGGCCAGTGACGGCGCCACTCCGGCCAGTGAGGACGCTCCCCCGGCCAGTGACGGCGCCCCCGCCAGTGAGGGCGCCCCCTGCCATAGGCGGCGCCTCTCCGGCCCGTAACAGCGCCCCTTCGGCCAGTGACGCAGTGACGGCGCCCCTCCAGCGAGTGACGGCGCCCTCCAACTAGTGACTGCCCCTCTCCGGCCAGTGACGGCGCCCCTCCGACTAGTGACTGCCCCTCTCCGGCCAGTGACGGCGCCCCTCCGGCCAGTGACGGCGCCCCCTCCGGCCAGTGACGGCGTCCCTCCGACTAGTGACTGCCCCTCTCCGGCCCGTGACGGTGCCCCTCCGGTCAGTGACGGCGCCCCCTCCGGCCAGTGACGGCGCCCCCTCCGGCCAGTGAAGGCGCCTCTCCGGCCAGTGACGGAGCCCCACCGGCTATTGACGGCGCCTCTCCGCCCGTGGGCGGCTAGTGATGGCGCCCCACAAAATGTTAAAGGTACTACGAGCACGTGTGGAAGGAGAGCCCCCCCGCAAAATTTTCGCCAATATTGGTGGGCCCCTGTCGATCGGGTGGCGCCCCTCAAGGCAATGACCTGGTCCTTTGTGAATTTCTGCGCACGCCACTGGCCCAAGCTCATGTGCGCCCTCTCCCAAATGTGACGCCCCTTTTATTGCAGTTACGAGGGCGGCAAGATGTCTTCCCAGGGCGACATGGTGCCTTCTAAGGGCGGCATAATACGATCTAAGAGCGGCAGAATGCCTTCCGAGGGCGGCGAGACGTCTTCTGATGGCGGGAAGACGTCTTCTGATGGCGGCAAAATGCTTTCCGAGAGCGACAAGATGTCTTCCGAAGGCGGCATGATGCCTTCCGATGGCGGCAAGACGTCTTCCTAGGCCTTCCGAGGGCGACAAGACGTCTTCTGAGGGCGGCATAATGCGCTCTGAGGGCGGCAAGATGCTTTCCAAGGGCGGCATGATGCCTTCCGAGGGTGGCAAGATGTCTTCCGAGGCCTTCCGAGGGCGGCATAATGCGCTCTGAGGGTGGCAAAATGCCTTCCGAAGGCGGCAAGATGTCTTCCGAGGGCGCCATGAATCACGATGATTTCCGAGGGTGGCATAATGCGCTGTGAGGGCGGAAAGATGCCTTCCGAGGACGGCATGATGCCTTCCGAGGACGGCAAGATGTCTTGGGATGGTGGCATGATGCCTTCCGACTCAGCACGGGTGGAGTTTCCTATTCAAATGGTGGGGCCACTGCCCCACCAACTTCCCACTTTGCCCACCAACTTTTGTCAGATTTGAACGGTCCCTGGCGTTAAAATTAAAAAAATCACTTAAAACATGCAAAACAACCAGGCTATGGATAGTTTGCCCCACCAACTTTTATCTGAAAAGCTCCACCCATACTTCCGGGGGCGACGAGATACCTTCCGAGGGCGGCATAATGCGTTGTGACTGTGCAGTCGGCGCCCCTGCATGCCTCGCGGGGGGGCTGGGACTGGGGCTGCGAGTGCAGGTGTCGCCCCTCGAGTCGTGAGTGCCGGCGGCACCCCTTTGGATCGGAAATAATTCCCTTTTGTACTAGAGATGGCGATCTCAACAGCCGTGTCCTCCCCTGCCGAAATGTGTTTTCTGGTTGTGCGCCTAGGCAGATCCCTTTGATTATTCACCACTGTACCCGTCATGACGCACCAAAGTGATGGGTACCATTTTAATGTCTGTGCGATTTACCGTTTGCAAGTTATTGGCTGATATTTCCTTTCCTTCCTTGAAAACTTTCCTTTAATTATTTGCTTCATTGTGAAATATGTTTAGGGCAGCGCAGTTGCTATAGCAGAAGACCGACATAAACCGCGATGTTTTTTTTAAACGTTGCGTGATTTTGAGTTCAGACCTCACAGGCCACGGTTCGTTAGAAGGGTTCGGAGGGCTCAAACTACGGGAAATGCACTACTGGAAAGCTCAGCTCACGCAGAATTCAGCGATGTAAATTTTTCACAAATCTGTCGAGGGCCTTTTTCTAAAATCGATATTTTGTCCGAATTCGCGCCCCTTTCGTTTGGCCAGGGCTATCGCGTATGGTATGGCGAAAATGCAGACCAATGGCATGTCTACCGATTCGTCATGCTCTGCACGACAAGGTCTCATAGAATGCAAAGCCATTAGATGGTTTGGTTGGTTGCACGGCTGCATCAAAGCCAAGCGCTCCCGGTGTCGGCACTATGGCGCACTCCCGCGGCCCGCCCGCGCATCACACGCAGAATCGCCCCTCGCGACACGCGAGCTGAGCACTGCGCGCCGCTGGCCCACAGCGCGGCTGCCGCCGGTCATGACCTGACCCTGACCGGCCAGCCGGCCGCTGCGGTGGCCGCGCTGTGGCCTCTGACGGCACATCGTGTACAGCCTCGAAGTTGGTCGAGCCGGCTCGGCGCCCAGTCCCGGTCAGAGGCTACGTTTGGCAAATATGGTGCATACAATTGTCTAAAAGTACCATTTGTAGCGATCGGAGGTGGCTGGAAATTTGTCACGATCTCCTTGAATAGCTGAGCTTGTGGACAGAGCTAGGGTTTTCAACATGCGATACACCGTTTCTCCGTGAATGGCCGAGGGCCCGCTCCGTAAGCCGGGCCAACGGCGCGCAGTGCTCAGCTCGCGTATTACGAGTGGCGATTCTGCGTGTGAGGTGCGGGCGGGAGTGTGCCTTAGTGCCGACACCGGGAGCGTTTGGCTTTGATGCAGTCATGCAACCAACCAAACCATCTAATGGCTTTGCATTCTATGAGACCTTGTCGTGCAGAGCATGACGAATCGGTAGACATGCCATTGGTCTGCATTTTCGCCATACCATACGCGATAGCCCTGGCGAAACGAAAGGGGCGCGAATTCGGACAAAATGTCGATTTTAGAAAAAAGGCCCTCGACAGATTTTTTTCGAAATTTACATCGCTGAATTCCGCCGGAGCTCAGCTTTCCAATGGTGCATCTCCCGTAGTTTGAGCCCTCCGAACCCTTCCAACGAACCGTGAGGCAGTCATGAATATTTTCAATGTTAAGGGGACTGTCCCACCTTTGTGAAAGTTGTCGAATCACACTTAATTGTATGTCTACATGTCAGGCGAAGTCAGCTGAACATGTTCGTGAACTTTTTTCCGAAAAAAAGCTTATCTAGGAAGATATTGAACTTTTAGTTTTAAGGAAAAGTTGTGTTGGTGACGTCATATATATATTTTTTAATAACAGGGAAATCCTTTGTGCTGCCAAATGTATGGCACCATTTTTTTGTCGACATCTATTGCGCAGAAAAAGCGAACCACCCGGTGTCTAGATTGGCTTAGATTGCGAACCACCCGGGGATCGAGAAATGAAAGAGAAAATATTCCAAGGCTGACCTTAAAACAAGTCGACATCATTACCACTTACCAGTTGGGTAAAGAGACGACGCTGTCGGTTTATAGTCCCTATTCAAATACACATGGGCCTTATTTTTTACAGATGTCAAAATCAAACTCGAATATATTTTTGATTAGATCATTGAGGTTATTTTAACTGCTACCATACTTAATTCCCAATGGCTATAATAGATAGCCATTGTTATGCCTAGCCATAACAATGGCTATCTCAACTCAAATATAATGTTAAGGTGGGATAGTCCCTTCAATGTGCAATGTGCAGTCCTTGCATAAGCGTGCGGCTGTGCGGGTGTATGCAGTTGTAAAAGCTGTATTTTTTCGATTGAAAACCAATACGAATATAAATGTCGACGTTACTCAGCGGGCAATCCAATTTTGCAATTGGAGAAAAAAATCTCAATTTTTCAATTGAACGAAATTTAATTGCGCGCTGCGTAACGTCGACATTTATATTCGATATTTCGTCTTGATTCGTCGATATCTATATATTTAAGGTTCACCACCTCACCTCTTTTTATGTGAAAGAGGAACCGGAAAATTAAGCAAGTAAAATCAGGTCCGGATCCAGGGGGCAAGAGGCCACGGCCCCCGAAAGGTCCTGAAACCATGATTTGTCCCCCCCAACAAAAAACATCGTCGGACGTAGGTACATACAGGTACAGCTGAAGATGGACTGACGACGCGCTCACCTCCGCCCCCCCCCCCCCCCCTCCCGGTCAACATTCGTATCGCTCTGAGCAGACTTGTCAATGATTCATTGTGAATCGACTACTTTTGATTGAATCATTCTTATTTCAAATGAATGACTCATGGATCGATTCACCTCATGCGCAAACCTGTTGTGAGTCACTGATTGAATCATTCATACAGAGAAAATAGGCTGATTGAATCATTCATTGCTCAAAGAATCATTCTTTTTTGGTCGAACAGCATAAACTGTTCACAAAATATGCTAGCGGCCCAGCATTCATCTGTGCCCTGTGGACAAACCAGGCACTTAATGGCCAATTATATGAGCTCTGTGTCCTGAGCTGTAGCCTGTAATTCATCTATGCGTAAAGAAAGCGAGGCTTTGTGTCCAACTCCAGTGGGCACAAAGTCACTGTTCAATCAGCCCTAACTAGGTGAATACCTTGGAACTGGTAGGGTTAGGGTAGATACCTAAATACTTAGAAAAGGTAACTAACTCATACTTTGGTTCATAAACCACACAGTACACGCACACCTTTTGCACACGAAACATCAAAAGGTACCCACCTTTTCCTAATTTCTAGGCTATACCATATCAAAAATTAAATCATAAACAAACATTTGCATGACCTCCGCATGTCCCAAATATCACTGTCGCATCGGCGCCGCTTTATTCCACATCATGCTTTATAAAAAATAATACCTAATGCAAAATTAAAAATGTTCTATTCGCTTAAAAAAGTGAAACGTAAAGTCATTAATGCTTTTGGAACTTGGAATTTGCAATTATTATTTATTATATTATAATAAATATTATAAATATCATTTTATAATCAAAATAAACAACACGCGTGTCCAATTGGCTCACATTCACATTCGGAAATACATTCGCGGACTATTTGGATTGGCTTCAAAAATGGTACACAGATAGATCACGACCTAGTGATCATTCTGGTAAAATCTTAGTCGCACATTTAAAATCAAAGGAGTTAGAGCAGGTCATATGTTTAAGGTCAAACAGCAGACTATTCTGATGTGCATGCAAATTGACACACAGGTAGAGCATGACCTCCCTATCACGCTCATAAAATCCTAGAGTCGCACATTCAAAATCAAAGGAGTTAGACAAAGGAGTCGACACTTCCCTTTAATGTTGAGTGATTGAATCAAGATTGAATCATTCATTATGGTAATGTTGAGTGATTGAATCATGATTGAATCATTCATTATGGTAATGTTGAGTGATTGAATCATGCTTGAATCATTCATTATGGTAATGTTGAGTGATTGAATCATGATTGAATCATTCATTATGGTCCTTGAATCACTGTGAATCGACTCATGCCAAATATGAATCATTGACAAGTCTGGCTCTGAGGGCCTGACGGCCTGCTACCCCCCCCCCCCTCCTCGCTTACCGCTTAACTTTTTTTTTGGAAATACGCCACTGGATTCGCATTCCACCCCTCGCCCCCCCCCCCGACCCACGGCTAGATCAACCCCTGAGTGAAATCCAGCAAGTGCATGGGGTTTGCGCCCCTCTAGGCCGGGGCGCCCCTCTGGGTATGGCGCCCCCTGGTAGTGGACCCCCCCACACACTTTTTAGGAGGTAGCGACGCCTCTGCTGGCGGCCAACTGCTGCATCAACTCCAGCTGATAGTGCTAGCCTCTAGATTGCGAACCACCTGGGGATCGATAAATGAAAGACGAAAATATCCCAAGGCTGACCTTAAAACAAGTCGACTATCATTACCAGTTGGGTAAAGAGAGACGACGCTGTCGGTTTAGAGGCCCTATTCAAATACACATGGGCCTGATTTTTTACAGATGTCAAAATCAAACTTGAATATCTTTTTAATTAGATAATTGTGATTGTTTTAACTGCTACCATACTTAATTTCAATGCTTAGCCATAAAAATGGCTCTCAACTCAAATCTAATGGTAAGGTGGGATGGTCTCTTTAAACAATATTCTTTTCACTTCAGAATGGCATAACAATTTATTGATTTTTATTACGTATTTTTAAGATTAAACTCATTTGTGTGAGTTGCTAAGATGTTCTCAAAATTTAGGACGGTGTCGATTTTTTGCCGATTGTTGACCTCGTGGAAGAGGGGACGTTGCGCTGTCGCTCCCTGTGTAGAATTTCCACTGGTTTGATGCGACATACTTTGTTCAATGGACGTTTTGGACTATAAACTGCTGTTGAGCGCGAGTCATTTCTGTGACAATGTGAACGTGTTGCCGTTCTCTCTGTCGTGTGCTGGGCTGGCGGGATCGTGACTGGCGGCCGAGTCGTGTCCCCGGGGCCCGTCGCCCCCTCCGCGCCGTCAGCGGGGGGGGGGGGGGGGGGGGGTTGAGTGACGGCCGCCGGCTGCCGCGCGCCCGGTGTCCGCCGCCCCAGGCGTTGGACAGCTCCTGCACAGCTGTGTGTGGGTGTGGGTGTGGGTGTGGGTGTGGGTGTGGGTGTGGGTGTGGGTGTGGGTGTGGGTGTGGGTGTGGGTGTGGGTGTGGGTGTGGGTGTGGGTGTGGGTGTGGGTGTGGGTGTGGGTGTGGGTGTGGGAGTGGGTGGGAGTGGGAGTGGGAGTGTGCGTGTGCGTGTGCGTGTGCGTGTGCGTGTGCGTGTGGGTGTGGGTGTGGGAGTGGGAGTGGGAGTGGGAGTGGGTGTGGGTGTGGGTGTGGGTGTGGGTGTGGGTGTGGGTGTGCGAGTGGGTGTGGGTGTGGGTGTGGGTGTGGGTGTGGGTGTGGGTGTGGGAGTGGGTGGGAGTGGGTGGGAGTGGGTGGGAGTGGGAGTGGGAGTGGGAGTGGGAGTGGGAGTGGGAGTGGGAGTGGGAGTGGGAGTGGGAGTGGGAGTGGGAGTGGGAGTGGGAGTGGGAGTGGGAGTGGGAGTGGGAGTGGGAGTGGGAGTGGGAGTGGGAGTGGGAGTGGGAGTGGGGGTGTGGGTGTGGGTGTGGGTGTGGGTGTGGGTGTGGGTGTGGGTGTGGGTGTGGGAGTGTACAGTGTACACGGGGACACAAGCGGAGAGCGACGCTGTTGAGTGATGAGTGATGTGATGGCGCTGCTGCCTCGCGGATCACTGCGCCGTTCAGGGCCCGAGGTTGTGCCGCCGGGGTGGGTCAGAGGTTGTGTCGCCGGGGTGGGTCAGAGGTTGTGCCGCCGGGGTGGGTCAGAGGTTGTGTCGCCGGGGTGGGTCAGAGGTTGTGCCGCCGGGGTGGGTCAGAGGTTGTGTCGCCGGGGTGGGTCAGAGGTTGTGTCGCCCGGGTGGGTCAGAGGTTGTGTCGCCGGGGTGGGTCAGAGGTTGTGCCGCCGGGGTGGGTCAGAGGTTGTGTCGCCGGGGTGGGTCAGAGGTTGTGTCGCCGGGGTGGGTCAGAGGTTGTGCCGCCGGGGTGGGTCAGAGGCTGTGCCGGCCCGCGGCGGCGGCCGCCGGGGTGGGTCAGATGCTGTGCCGCCGGGGTGGGTCAGAGGCTGTGTCGCCGGGGTGGGTCAGAGGTTGTGCCGCCGGGGTGGGTCAGAGGTTGTGCCGCCGGGGTGGGTCAGAGGTTGTGCCGCCGGGGTGGGTCAGAGGCTGTGTCGCCGGGGTGGGTCAGATGCTGTGTCGCCGGGGTGGGTCAGATGTTGTGTCGCCGGGGTGGGTCAGAGGTTGTGTCGCCGGGGTGGGTCAGATGCTGTGTCGCCGGGGTGGGTCAGAGGTTGTGTCGCCGGGGTGGGTCAGATGCTGTGTCGCCGGGGTGGGTCAGATGCTGTGTCGCCGGGGTGGGTCAGATGTTGTGCCGCCGGGGTGGGTCAGATGCTGTGTCGCCGGGGTGGGTCAGATGCTGTGCCGTCGGGGTGGGCCAGAGGCTGTGCCGCCGGGGTGGGTTTGTCAGCGTTGGACCGGGCGTAGCTGGCGAGCCGGCATCTGCCGGGTTGAGTGATGTGTCGGAGGTGGCGTGTCGCCTGCCGCGTGTCGGTGCCTGCGCGCTCGAGCTGATGCCGCGCTGTCACTGGCTCAGCTGGCGGAGGGCCATCGTCTTCGGGATGAATGGCTCGTCGGCCAGCGGTGACGACGGCATCAGCATCCACATGTTTCGCATGTGTTTTGACTCGATCGGAGCGGTGCTATTACATTTGGTCAATTCCTGTGTTCAGGGAACAGCAGGGAACACCGGAGAATGTCATCAGCGACACACTGTCCGGCAACAGGTAAAACACAGACACTGTCTGTCTGTCTGTGTCGACACCTGTTTCCCGACAGTTTGTCGCTAATGACATTGCCCGGTGTTCCCTGCTGTTCCCTGGCGCTCTCACCAGTCGGCGTTTTCCCTAGGTGCTTCGTACAGTCCGGCGTCCCCCGGTGTCAGTCCGGCGTCCCCCCGTGTCCTCCCTGCCACAACTGGTCATACTGACCCCTGCCTGACCTCCGGCGATGCCCTCAGGCGGAGCGTGGCCTGATCCCGCGCATCTGTTACCGACTGTTCGACAAGATGGAGCGGTCCATTGACGTACGCTACCGTACCGAGGTCAGCTACCTCGAGATCTACAACGAACAGGTGGGCGTCCCGGCAGCGAGTTTCCGAAGTCCCACACTATTCAGATCTCTGGCCTCCTATTGGTGTGGAATGACGTCACCTTAACGTGACGTCATTCCCTGGCAATGACGGGCCAATGACAGCGCTCTTCCAAGGTCACCATAACGCTACGTTCTCCTAACGGTAATAATTGACACTATATGAGTAATTTATTTAGTTGCTTACCAAGCATGACATATTTCACATATTATTATCAAATATTTTAAATGTAATATGTAGGTATTTTTACAAAAGGCAATAAATAAACGATGAATACTTCAAAGTATTGTTTTATAGTTCTTGTGTACAGCAGCAACCATTGTTTGTTTAAATGTTTAAATTTGCGTTTTTGTGTTAGGTGAGTTTTGTGTTAGATGGGTTGATTTCGCGCATTTCCTTATCGTTCACCCCACCTACACGGTAGGCGGTACCTATACCTGTGTGACAGTAGGTTAAGTAGGTACAGGGGCGTCCCCAAGGGGGTACCCTGGACACCCGCAGGTACTACCGCAGGCTTAGGGGCCCATTTTTACTTTCATTTATGAGTCCCTCGGTCGGCTTCATATGACTCTCTGTCGACCTCTCTGTTGAGGGTCGACAGAGAGCCCTATGACACAGAGACAGAGACGATCCTCTGTTGGCCTGACAGCCTCCATCGGCTTGAGAGGGCCCTCCGTCGGCCTGAGTGGACCTTCCGTCGGCCTGAGTGGACCCTCTGTCGGCCTGAGAGGGCCGTACGTCGCCCTGAGAGGGCCCTCCGTCGGCCTGAGAGGGCCCTCCGTTGGCCTGAGAGGGCCCTCCGTCGGCATGAGAGGACCCTCCGTCGTTCTGAGAGGGCCCTCCGTCGGTTTGAGAGGGCCCTCCGTCGGTTTGAGAGGGCCCTCTGTCGGCTTGAGAGGGTCCTCCGTCGGCCTGAGAGGGTCCTCCGTCGGCCTGAGAGGGTCCTCCGTCGGCCTGAGAGGGTCCTGCGTCGGCCTGAGGGCCCTCCGTCGGCCTGAGAGGGCCCTCCGTTGGCCTGAGAGGGCCCTCCGTTGGCCTGAGAGGGCCCTCCGTTGGCCTGAGAGGGCCCTCCGTTGGCCTGAGAGGGCCCTCCGTCGTTCTGAGAGGGCCCTCCGTCGGCCTGAGAGGGCCCTCCGTCTGCCTGAGAAGGCCCTCCGTCGCCGTCGGCCTGAGAGGGCCCTCTGTCGGCCTGAGAGGGCCCTCTGTCGGCCTGAGAGGGCCCTCCGTCGGCCTGAGAGGGCCCTCCGTCGGCCTGAGAGGGCCCTCCGTCGGCCTGAGAGGGCCCTCCGTTGGCCTGAGAGGGCCCTCCGTCGGCCTGTCTGTGTCCTACGTCGGCCTGAGAGGGCCCTCTACAGATCGACAGGGCCCTGAATGCTGTAAGAGGGCCCTTTACAGATCGGTAGGGCCATCCAAATGCCGATAGAGGCCCTCTAGGTCGGCAAGCCCTATACAAATGCTGGCTGAGGCCCGCAGCAGATTAACAGGGTTCTCTAAAGGTAAAAGGCCAGAGGGGCCCGCTGGCCAGAGGGGCCCGCTGGCCGGAGGGGCCCGCTGGCCGGAGGGGCCCGCTGGCCTCCAGGGTGTGGGGGGGGGGGGGGGGGCATGGCCCCTGTAGCCCCCCTTGGATACGCCGATGCACCAGGTCAGGTTAAAGTAGAAACATAGTTCATCAGATAGATAGTTACAAAGCGGCGTGTTTGGCCAACTCTTCGCCTAAAATTGTCATTTTTAAGTTTGATGACCAGTGGTGTCTACACTATCTATCTGAGCTCAAAACTGAGTATATCAATGCGAAAGTGCGTTCCAAGAGCTTTTGAGTGCTTTTTTTGTTCGGTTTGTTTCTACCTGAAGAAGTTCATATTTGGGGAAAATTTACATTTGATGTCATTTGACCTTGAAGACCAAGTGTCATGCCTAGGGGCATGACAATTGCACATAATAGAGTTCTCTACAGCCCCCTCCTACCTCCCAAATTTCGTTATTCTAGGTCTTATAGGAGCTGAGATATCAGGGGGCGACTTCCCCCCTTCCAGGACGCGTAATTCTCAGACCCCTTCACCTTCCAGTGTGCGTGGTCAACGGAAAATCCACGTGACTGACCTGTTCATTACACATTATCATTGACTTTTTGCATGCTCTCTAATGGCTGTTTGTGCGTTCCGCTACGCCAATCGATTCCGAAGAATTTGAAGGAAAAAAGAGAAAAAGAGCTCGCTAAAATTAGAACCCATCAACTATGGACAACACAACGACCGAGTTTATCTTCGCTAACTTAAAAGCCTGTTAATATGGGTGGCCTGCCGTCAACGCAGCGCGGTGACGTCACCCGTTTGAGCCAGATCTGAATGGCTACTAATTACCACTGCACTTAATTTTACTCGAGTCTCCCCTATTTTACTCACAGCTCCCTTTTTGCACCATTGCTGTGCTATTATTGCTCAAACATTCCCTTAATTTTGCGTTGGCCCAATTTTCACCAAAGTCTACCTTTTTTCTACTCACTTTTACCTTTTTAGTTCAACTTTAGCACCCTTTTCTAGGAGGACTACCTTTTCCTTCCGAATATGGAATGTTTTGTAGTATGAAACTAGTATAATCGACCAGTACTACTATAATGTAGTTTATTTAAGATCTGGCATGGCGGGTGAGGTTAAAACGCCTATCGCCATATTGCGGTTTGCTGCCATGCCGGCAGGGAAGATTGGTTTGAGACAGTTTTGGCGCAACTGATCAAGGAAGGCCATAGTTTTTTTTGCACGGTAGATAGCATCGAAGCACTATAATTTTGTTACAGTTGATTCTATCGGGCAGATTCAATTCGGGTCAAAATATAAGGACAACATGAATGATGACAGCGATAGTGATTTTGCTGAACATCAGCCAAGGGTACACGCAGCCCGAGCCGCTCCAGTACAAGATGAAGGCGAACAACCTGCCAAGAAGGCAAAGGTGCGGGGAAAGGGCCAGAAATGGACGAAACAACTAACTCAGGGTTCGGAAGCTGAGTTCCTTGGTTGGCTCAAAACCTGTGGTAAGTCTGCGATTTTTATAATAATAATAATAACCATTTATTTTGCACCAATGAGTATTATATTTGGAATCAGCATATCAATATAAAATACCTTCAGCAAATGTGATTGTGAAATGTTACGTGTGTAGCTGGTGGCAGACTTAATGTAAAGAAATAATGGCGGAAGATACCAACACCAAATCTGTACATCAGAGTGCCAAGAAGAAGCTAGCCAGTATCATATTGCCTTCTCGCATGAACAAAGCACTCCAGCTTGTTTAAGTGCAAGTAACATGCATATATTCGGAATGAGGGTGTTTACAGACCAAATGATGTTGCTGAAAGTAATCTTGACATGAGTAGTTCCATTCCCCATGATGAGCGTGGGCTATCATTTGTATAGTTTCTGCTGTCCCCCTTTGGCTTATGTGGCATAATTTACTTGGCTGTGTAAATTGACTATGCATGTTTCATGTTTCATATTTCAGATTTGGACAAAGGAGCAAGGTGGTCAAAGAAAAGAGTTGTTAAAACCCAGAGTGGTCTCAAAGAGTTCTTCTTCTGCAGCATGCCAGGATGCAAGGCACAGCTGCAAGCATTGTATGTCAGTGACTGTCATGATGTTGCTGTGTTTGAAAACAGTGAGCAACATTCACATCAAGACGATGCAAGAAAGAGGGGTCTCTGGAGAAACAAAGGAGGTTGGTTATTGCATTATTGTGATTTTTTTTGTCATGGTAATGTACTTTCTTGTCACTGCTTATGGGCGCAAGAACTGTTAACCAACACTTTAGTACCAATTCATCATGACATTCAATTTTCCTTCTGAGCTTTATTTGGTAGCTTGAATTGCTTTTCAACATCCCATACCACTGTAGTCCCCCCCTCCCCCCCCCCCCCACACACACACCCTGGATACAAAGTAGAAACTAGATTACAACTTTTTAATGCAGAATACCTTGTCTCTTTTCAGATTTTGGAGGAGCTGTTCAAGGCCGGGGTGAAGAAGCCCATGCAGCTCAACACAGCCCTTCTGAATCGGGGGATCAAGGGTCACACGTCACGGCAGCTGAACAACTTTTTAGCTCGTCTGAAGGAGAAAATACAAGGACCTGCTAACATCTCGTACAGTGAGCTGAGAGTCTGGTGTGAAGACCGCACATCAGTCCCGGATGAGCCAGATGATGTGTATGTCATCCACCATGACATATCTGAAGACTGTGGTGTACGCGTACTGCTATCAACAAAACGACTTTTGTCCAATGGGGCCCGGTCGGAGGTTGTACATGTCGATGCGACATACAAGCTCACCTGGAACGGGTTTCCAGTACTCATAGCAGGCGTAACAGACCGAGCCAGACAGTTCTTCCCGACGATATTCGCAGTGATGAAGAGTGAAACGATCGAGGACTATACTGTTTTGCTGCAGAACATGAAGGTCGCAGTGGAAGAAGTGAGCGGGATGCCATTTTGTCCTCGCATCGTGGTGGCCGATTGCGCAGAGGCAATCTCGGCTGCTGCAAGTGCAGTGTTCCCAGATGCGCGACGCGGGTTCTGCTGGTTTCACGTGAAGAAGGCACTCGAAACGCAGCTGCGAAAAGAACCAAAGGAGATGCAAGAAGTCTGTAAGAAGGACATCGCCATCCTTCAGGTTTGCTACACAGAAGAGCAGTTCATCCGAGTATCAGCCCTGATGATCCAAAAGTGGGAGGACCTGTGGCCAGAGTCCAAGTTCCCACAGTACATGAAGGAGCAGTTCCTAGATCGGAAGAATGCCTGGTACGAAGGAGTTGACAGGGCTGCCCCCAGTACCAACAATGCGTTGGAAGCCTTGAACGGAACAATCAAGATGTGCCACACATTGAGGGAACGCCTGCCGGTAGGACGCTTTCTGGAAACAGCTCAAGGGATGATCGGTGGTTGGTCACGTGACCTGATGGAGCGACGGAAGTTCCGCGACCGGCCCTCGATTGACCTCCCTCTGCTGACGAAAGCGCACCAGCTTCAAGTCGCAATGAAGAACATGGTCTTGCTGGAGAATCGCTACTTCATCCCGGCCGGTGATCAGGAGGAGGTGTCAGTTGATCAGGTCAACCTGTACCTGACACAGGTAGAAGGAGTTCCGTCAACTTTTGACGACTTCGCCCAGCATCGCTTCTCCATGTGGTGTGTCACAGATGAAGGGGAGAAGACAGACATTACTCAGATGTGGTGCACCTGCCCAGAGTGTCTGAAGAAACAAACTTGCAAACATGTAGTCGCCTCGGCAGCAGCGCTGGGTATCGTGGAGATCCCTGAGGTGGCAAGGCGGGTGCCGATAGGTCAGAAGCGAAAGAGGGGGAGGCCGGCTCTGGCTACTCCAGCCCTCTTGCACCAGTGAGGTGACAGTGCTGCTCCTGTCCAGACTGCTTCTGGTTCTTAGAGTAGTCTGTTTTGTTCAAGGGAACAGTCATATTTCCATTTTAACCCTGCCACCCATAAACCATTAGTTCGCTACTGCTTGACATTTGTTTGTCACAATACTCAATGTTTCTGCCGAATTCCAATCATTTCTGGAGACTTAAAACTTGGAAAGAAACATCCTTTGATATAGTTGAGTGTGTTGTGTTAGGAAATATGCCCTTGTTGCTGTGCGCGGCATGTTGCCGCCTTATGTGAATAGAACTAGCTTTGCGTATGTTATCTTTGTTGTGTGCTGCGCTTATGAAGCGTAGGTATGCAATATGCATGTTGGCTGTGGCACCGTTTCGAGACACTGATGTGTTTCGGTGTGACTGTTTGTAACCATGTTATCTGTCATGCAGGTAAAACATTTCTACCAATCTTGAAATCTGTCTGTACTTTTGCGGCCGCCGTGTCGCGGCACAGATACCGTGGTTGAGGTCGGCGTCAAAGATAATGACCATTACCATTGTCAAACTGCACTTGGCATTTTGATATTTTGACCTGATGCCAATCGGGCGCCTTGGTATAGCCTACAGAATGTATCATTTGAGTTAATTAGGGGATGGTATGAGTAAAAAAGGGGCTGGAAGATTAAGGGAGCCGAGTAGTAGAATTGATGATTTTTATAGTACAAATAATGGCGCTAAAAGATTGGTATCCAATTGTGATCTGGCAACTCTAGTAGTATAAAAAGTGATGTGAGTATATTAGGTGAGGTTTTGAGTAAATTAAGGGAATTAGAAATTAGGGGAGCCGGGAAGTAAAATTGATCATACTTCAGTAAAAATAAGGGCGCCGAAGAAATATACCCCGATCTGAATAGTGTGGGACTTCGGAAACTCGCGTCCCGGCAGCGGCAGCAGCAGCAGCAGCGGGAGGTGCTGCTGCAGGAGAGGGAAGGAGAAGGGAGGGAGGACTAGGGGAGTGGTCCGTTTGTTGGCTTCGATGGCCATCAGCCGTGACTGAGTGTGGGATTATATAAGAATGGGGAGATGTGGCGGTATCCTGGCATGTGATGCAGCGAATATTGCCGTACCATAGAGCTGTCCTGACCGGTTTCGTGTTATAGCTGGGACACGATTTCGCAGTTGTGTTGGGTCTTAACCCGCGCGGCGCTGGGGGTAGGGATAGGGATAGGGATAGGGATAGGGATAGGGATAGGGATAGGGATAGGGATAGGGATAGGGATAGGGATAGGGATAGGGATAGGGAGGGGTAGGGGTAGGTAGGGATATGTAGGGATATGTAGGGATATGTAGGGATAGGTAGGGATAGTTAGGGATATGTAGGGATAGGTAGGGGTAGGTAGGGGTAGGAGGGGTAGGTAGGGGTAGGAGGGGTAGGTAGGGGTAGGTAGGGGTATGTATACATTTACGGTAAAAACACTCCGATACATAACACTGGCTATTCTGAGCGTCGTGTCAGGGTTAAAAGATGTGAGACATGTTAAAAACGACACACATGCGTACACTGAGGAGAAAAACAAAACACACAATACACGATCGCAAGCCCACAAAAGACCCACACAGCACATCAGATGTCATGTAAAAGAGCGCCAACTTTGCGTTTAAATGACGGTAAAGACGTCACGAATGTCCCGAGACAGGGTGTTGTACCGCTGCACCGTACTTGATAAAAAGCGACGCTTGCCGGTTTTAGTTCTCACGCGCGGGAGGGCCAAATCAGCGTCCTGGCGGGTGCTTCTGGAACGAAGTTCAGAATTGGCCGAAAGCTGGGAAGCGAGAGCCTGCGGTTCCCCGGTGCTGCGAATTTTGTGAAGAAGGTTGAGAGATTGAAGTTCGTACACCTGCCGGGCGGTGAGCCAGCCCAGTTCATCTCGCACGTCCGATGTGGTCGAATTTACGTCGGCCAGACAGCGAGCAAACCAAAATGTGTGTGCAAAAAAGTAAAAATGGAACCAGGCGTCGAGAGATGATAAAGCCTGTTCCATGGTAGCAATGAGCTGAGGGAGGGATTATGTTTTGCCTGAGACCAGGATTTGGGTATCGTCAGCGTACTGCGCTACGTGCGCCTCAGGGGCAGAGAGGGATAAGTCATTGGCAAAACATCTGGAATAGGAATGGGCCGAGTGAGGATCCTTCGAAAACACCGAAAGGATTGGGTAGGGATCAGGAAAGGTGGCGGTTCCCACGCCCGTCAGCTGTACACACAGATTGAGTATGGCCAGTGAGATAAGAGGAAAACCAGGTAGGATCGATATAATAGGTTTGAAGTATAGAAAGGAGCTTTGCGTGGTCGATCACGTCAAAGCAGTTTGACAGGTCAAGTAGGCAGAGGAGAGTGATGTCCTGGCGGTCGGTGGCGGAAAGGATATGATCGGATACGGTAAGAAGCGCGGTTTCTGTGGAGTGATTTTAACGAAAACCGTGCTGGGATGAAGAAAAAAGGTGATTGTTGGCCATGTAAGAGTACAGTTGTCGCTGGACAACTCTCTCTCTCTCTCTCTATACGTTTTGGGAAGGCTGGTACGATGGAGATGGGACGGAAGTTTGATGTTTCGGAAAGGCTGCCGGATTTGTGAATAGGATGCACGATAGAGTGTTTCCGGGACGCGGGATATTCACAGGTTGTGAGACAGGTGTTGATGATATGAAGGAAGACATGGCCGATGACGTCGAAACAAAGTTTCAAAATCCGGGTGCAGATGCCGTCAGAACCACAGGCTCCTGCATTTTTCATAGGAAAGAGGACAGAAAGGAGAAAGTCAAAAGAGACAGGCTTCAGAGTGAAGGCGCAGGCGCCAACCCTCGGAAGTCTACAAGGAAGATAAAGGGGCTCTCCCCTGTCTCGAACCTCACCCGCGACACGAGGCCCCACCCCGACGAAGTACCCGTTTAGCTCGTCGGGTGTGGCCTCATGCGCAGCTCTCTGCGCGGACTTCTTGCCCTCAATAATTTAGCGAATGTTCCGAAAGATGGTGGCAGGACCCTGCTCAGTCACCCGCCGGGCAATATCATACCTCACATCATTTATAATGGCAGATTTGGCCATCTTGTCGAGAGCGAGAAAGGCTGGGGTTCTACCACTTCGGGCAAGAAGTCCGCGGCGCTGAGCCATCAGCCGCAAGGTGGCGTCCGAGACAGGGGGTGCCGAAGGGTTGTACAGCCTGATGCGCTGTGAAGGAGCATGAAAGTCAAGTAAAGGCAGAAACAGATCGGTGAAGGCAGTCCACTGATCGGCAACTCCCGCGCGCGAGAACACTGGGCTCCAGTCAGTGCGACATAGATAAAAAATGAAAATCTAAGAAATTCATCCAATGAAGACGTCTGTAATAAATGAACTTCGGCTTCACACGTACTTTAGGAATGTTGACACGGGCAATAATAAAGGAGTGATCACTGTAGGCGCATTGGTGAACTTGAACATCAGTTGTAAAATCAGCTACGCTCGTGATAAAAACATCTAACAGAGACCCAGACCTAAAAGTGGGGGTACGAACATGTTGAAACAGGGATACATTTTCTAAAAATTCCAACAGCCTAACTCTACATCGATCGGCATCAGTTCCTAGGATATTACAATTTATGTCGCCAGTGATGATAACGGGATCGGTTGAACTGAGCCAGACTTGTCAACGATTCAATGTGAATCGACTACTTTTGATTGAATCATTCTTATTTCAAATGAATCACTCATGAATCGATTCACCTCCTGCGCAAACCTGTTGTGAGTCACCGATTGAATCATTCATACAGAGAAAATAGGCTGATTGAATCATTCATTGCTCAAAGAATCATTCTTTTTGGTCGAACAGCATAAACTGTCCAAAAAATATGCAAGCGGCCTAGCGTTCATCTGTGCCCTGTGTTTGTGACAAACCAGGCACTTAATGGCCATTGCCAATGATATGAGCTATGTGTCCTGAGCTGTGGCCTGTAATTTATCCATGCGTGAAGAAAGCGAGGCTTTGTGTCCAACTCCAGTGGGCACAAGCCACTGTTCAATCACCCCTAACTAAGTACCTTGGTACTGGTAGGGTTAGGGGTAAGTACCTCAGACTGGTTATTGATTCAACTTTGTGGGAACGATTCAATAATGATTCATTTTGGAATCTAAATGATTCAATCACCGTTCGATTCACGGATACAATTTTGAGAATTGATTCTTTCCGATTCAAAGAATCAAAACAAATATTTTGAATCGATGCACGTTTGATTCAATATTTAAATATGTTATGAATTTATGTCAAATCAATACAAATGGAAACATACATATATATGATCACTAAAGCATTGTTACAGCAATATTATTTCAGTATAAATGAATGTAGCCACTGGGACTGCATATATTTGCACAATGTACCAGTATACTTGAACAGTTAAGAATTGTTAAATCTTTTGATTCAATCAGCCTTGATTTGATGCGGGTTTTGATTCAATCACGATTCATGAATCAAAAGATCTGGTGGTGAATCAATTATCTTTTGATGCAAGGAATTTTGATTGAACGATTCCAATCGATTCAATCAGTGTCGAATCAATAACCAGTCTGAAGTACCTAAGTACTTATATAAGGTAACTAACTCATACTTCGGTTCATAAACCACACAGTACACGCACACCTTTTTCACACGAAAAATTATCAAAAGGTACCCACCTTTTCCTAATTTCTAGGCTATACCATATCAAAAACTAAATCATAAACCAACATTTGCATGACCTCCGCATGTCCCAAAATATCACTGTCGCATATGCGCAGCTTTATTCCACATCATGCTTTATATATGAAAAAATAGCTAATGCAAAATCAAAATAAATGTTCTATTCGCTTAAAAAAGCGAAGCGTAAAGTCATTAATGCTCTTGGAACTTGGAATTTGCAATTATAATCAATATTATAAATATCGTTTTATAATCAAAATAAAACAACCTATTTCCCATTTTAGCAAATGTCCTGCAATTGGCGTCGTGCCCTCTTTGCCGTCGCGCCACTTTCGCCCACGGCCGCCCGCTGCTTGTATCTCTAACTAACCTAACTATTTTCATAATTCAATGACAACATTCAATGACGTCATTGAAATTTCTACAAGGGTATTGAATGACTGCAAACTGCAAAGAGAGCTGTCTGTCATTAAGGATAGTTATCCACATTGCGAGTCATTGTGAATTAATCATTCATGAGCCACTCATATTAGCCGTGAGTCACTGTGAATCGACTCACCATGATCAGTGTTAATGTTGAGTGATTGAATCATGATTGAATCATTCATTATGGTAATGTTGAGTGATTGAATCATGATTGAATCATTCATTATGGTAATGTTGAGTGATTGAATCATGATTGAATCATTCATTACAGTAATGTTGAGTGATTGAATCATGATTGAGTCATTCATTATGGTCCGTGAATCACTGTGAATCGACTCATGACAAATGTGAATCATTGACAAGTCTGAACTGAGCAAAAACACGCTGCACTTGGATCTCGAGAGTCTAAATCGACAGAAATCTGAGCAGAGCTGTGACATGGGGGCCTGTACAATACACACACGTTGAAACGACGCCCATGCAAATTGGTCATCGAAAGCCACAGAGTTTCTAACCTACATTGATCAGATGCACACACTGACTGGAGCCTCCTAACTTTAAAATATAATCTACAAAGAACGGCAACTCCTCCATAACCTCTACCATCAGGTCGGTCCGCGCGTGTTAGAGTATAGCCAGGAAAGTTGACGTATCGTGAGGGGATTTCCGGTTTTAACCAAGTTTCACTGAGAACGCAAACATCACAATACAAAAGTTAAGGTCGTGCCGCAGCGACAGTATTTTTGGTTTCAGCGACCTGATGTTTAAAGCGGCAAAACACATACTCTCACGTCCCCCCGGTGCCCCCTGTTGACGCTCTCCACGCCGGTGTCGCCGTCCCGCTCTGCGTCCGCGCGCCCGTCCGCGTCCGCCTCGCCGAGTCCTGCCGCGCGCCGGACCGCCGCCAGATGTCAGCAGCAGTTCGGTGTCCCGCGTCTGCGCGGACGCAGGCGAGCCACCCAACCGCGGCAGCGGCGAGGGCCGTCCGATGACGTCACAGCTAGAGCTGCGGGATGTCCGTCCCTTGGCTTCGTGTCGGGGTTGGATGGTGGCCGGAACTGTCGCCGAAGCGAGGAGGTGGACGAAGATCAGGAGCAGCAGCAGGCGTAGAAGGTCCCGATCCATTCCGCAGAAGTCCAGAGAACGCTGGGTCGCGTAGCTCCGCTGGTACTCTCGGGCTCAGCGGGGTTCCACGGGCGATCGAGCGATAAAACGGGGTAGGGGTAGGGGTAGGGGTAGGGGTAGGGGTAGGGGTAGGGGTAGGGGTAGGGGTAGGGGTAGGGGTGGGGGTGGGGGTGGGGGTGGGGGTGGGGGTGGGGGTGGGGGTGGGGGTGGGGGTAGGGGTAGGGGTAGGGGTAGGGGTAGGGTAGGGGGTAAATTTTACCTCCCGCTCCCGGATTTTCTCAATAACTTGAAAACTATGATAGATATCGCCGTGAAACTTTCAGTACCTTATGCGGCATCAATTCATCAGTCAATTCATCAATTAATCAGTACCTTATGCGGTCTTCTCACCAAATTGCATTGAAATTGATGCTGTACTTGTGAGATAATGACGAGATAATGACGATAATGACGAAATAATGTCGAGATAATGTCGAGATTCAATGACGTTTTAATGGCGTCATGTCATGACATTTTTGGTGGAAAAACGGTAAATGTTTGAAAAATAGTAGAAAATAGAGGTTTGCGGCAAATTTCAAACAAAGAACTTCAAAAGGAAGGAAATGGCATTCTATTCAAAATGGCTATCTCGGATTTTCGAAGAATATTTTTTTTACCCCCCCAAAAAAAATCGGCAATATTTCCACATTTTTTGAAGATGTTAAAAAACCGGAATATATATTGGAGAACCAGGTATGGAAAATACCCAAACCAAATTTCAAAGCAATATCTTTATTTTTGACTCTGGCTCCCTAAGTATGAGGAACTCATGACGTCATTTTTTTAAGTTGCGTTTTTTTGGCTTTTAGTGACCAGAACTGACAAATAAATACCACCACTGTATTTCTGAAACAACTGGTTTAGGAACTGTAAGGAACATGTCTTTTTTATTTATATTAATCGATTTCGAACTTTGACTTTGTGACCTGACCTTGACCTGAACTTCATCGAAGGGCCATGCTATGGGGTCAGGTTGTCAGGTCATCAATTGCAGTGGTGCCCCTACCCATACCCAAATCTGAAAACTCAGCGAATTTGGTCCACTATATTTTGAGGGTGCCCCTATTTCAGCTTTTTTGGTATTGACAAAACGTTGGCTATAGGTGTTTACAATACCAGTCGTACCCTTTCTATCATTTAAAGTGCCGTGAATGGTGCTAAAATATATAATTTGTATAGTCAAGGGCGGCCCCAGACGGCTGATGAATTGACCAAGAAGGTAGTCGAGGTGCGTGACCACGGGGTAGAATAGCACATCTCATGAAGGCGGTACTTGGTAGCCGTTTTTTTACGACCACTAAATCTCATGCATGCGATAGCAGTGTATCATATTATATATTGCTATCATATATATATATATATATATATATATATATATATATTGCTTTACTGGCGGATCCAGCCTCCCAATAGGGGGGGGGGGGGGGGCTAATTTCACTGGGGACCTTCCGGATCCTGAGCCCCAGGGGCCTCCATATGACCTAAAGGGTACCCCTATTTTTTCCCTTTTGCGGACTTGGGTTCAGGGTGATCACATTGTTTTGGTATTAGAATCCACAAACCACAATAGTTTTCAACACACTTTTCAAATAAAAAGAGTAATGCGAATTTATTTGTACTTGTTTATTTAATTTCTAGCAGCAACCACAGGCCTGAGCCCAATTACGGTTGCAGTCGAGATCACACATACAGTACAAACACACACACACACACACACACACACACACACACACACACACACACACACACACACACACACACACACACACACACACACACACACACACACACACACACACACACACACACACACACACACACACACACACACACACACACACACACACACACACACACACACACACACACACACACACACACACACACACACACACACACACACACACACACACACACACACACACACACACACACACACACACACACACACACACACACACACACACACACACACACACACACACACACACACACACACACACACACACACACACACACACACACACACACACACACACACACACACACACACACACACACACACACACACACGCACGCACGCACGCACGCACGCACGCACGCACGCACGCACGCACGCACGCACGCACGCACGCACGCACGCACGCACGCACGCACGCACGCACGCACGCACGCACGCACGCACGCACGCACGCACGCACGCACGCACGCACGCACGCACGCACGCACGCACGCACGCACGCACGCACGCACGCACGCACGCACGCACGCACGCACGCACGCACGCACGCACGCACGCACGCACGCACGCACGCACGCACGCACGCACGCACGCACGCACGCACGCACGCACGCACGCACGCACGCACGCACGCACGCACGCACGCACGCACGCACGCACGCACGCACGCACGCACGCACGCACGCACGCACGCACGCACGCACGCACGCACGCACGCACGCACGCACGCACGCACGCACGCACGCACGCACGCACGCACGCACGCGCGCACGCGCGCACGCGCGCACGCGCGCACGCGCGCACCCGCGCACCCGCGCACCCGCGCACCCGCGCACCCGCGCACCCGCGCACCCGCGCACCCGCGCACGCACGCGCCCAGGTGGGTGATTGCGGCGCCGCCCCAGATTACACTGGCGTAGTCGATAACGGACCTAACATGAGAGTTAAAAGCACAGAGCACGGCCTGGTGGTCGAACCTGGCTCTCTCAGGAGTCGACGGCATCCGCATACTGCGCATAAGTAGCCGGAGCATCCGGTTGGCTTTAGCCACTGTGGCGTCGACGTGTTGAGCAAAAGTCAGTTTTGCATCCAAGATGATCCCCAGGTCACGCATCTGAGCACAGCGTTCCAGCTGGTGGCCGTCGAGTGTGTAGTTTGACTGAACCGGAGATGTACGAAGAGTGAATGTGATGGTCTTGCATTTAGCTGGGTTGAGTTTCAGTTTCCAAGTTTTTGACCATATGCAGAGACGGGTTAGATCTGCCTGAAGGGCGTCCACATCGTTTTTATCATGAATCTGGTGGACAATTTTGACGTCATCTGCATACACCAAACAGCCAGTTTTGATTTGGTCCGGAATGTCAGCAACAGGGGCGGAACTTTACATCTCTTTGGGAGGGCCCAAGCCCCCCCCCCCAATGCTGAGCTGAGCCCCCCCCCCCAATGGTGCTCCGGGCCCCCCCCCCAATGTTTTCCAAAATGTGTGCCCCTCTAAAATTTCAAGGACTACCCGTATAGATTGTTCTGTTTTGAATTTTGCGTATTTCATCATATCAAGATGTGATTCCATCTAAGGAGTATTCCATCTTAGAAGTATACGAGCATTGCGATTCCATCTGCGACTGCTTTTCGATTATGATATAATGGGTAAGTTGGTAGCATGGATTCTCTCCTGCTAACAAGTCCGTAGATACAAGGTTCAAACGTTCAGATTAGCGAATAGCGGAAGTGGAGCATGACGAATTAGCGATCGGAGTGTTCTATTTAACCCTCGCCCTACGGGAGCTTTTTCACCTTCGCCCTACAGGGGGGGGGGGGGGGGGGGGGGGGCGGGGCGGGCCGGGCGGCCTGACAGGCCCCCCTGTTAACTTCCAAACCAAGCAACTTAGAACAATGCGGTGAGTACCAGCATGTTGCTTGTCATGAGAAGAATCTAACAGTATGCGACGTTTAGGTTTCAGGTCAACGGATGACCTTCCAGGTCAAGTGAATGACCTCGGATTTACCACGTCCAGAACAGCGATTTTGCTCTTAAAAAACCTCAAAATGAGAAATTGATAAATTTAAATAAAAAGGCATGTTCCTAGACCAGTTTTTGCTCAGAGATACAGAAAAGGTAATTATTTGTTCGTATCTTGTCCAAAAAAGTCAAAAAAAGTTATTAAAAAAATGACGTCATCAGTTTCTTATACTTAGGGAGCCATCACTCAGTCCAAAATGAAGATATTGCTTTGCAATTTGGTATGAGTATTTTCCATACTCAGTTATCTCACATATATTCCGGTTTTTCTAATATCTTTGAATGTTTTGATTTTATGGGGATTTGTCCAAACAAATCTTTAAAAAAAAAAATTAGGGGTCAAAAAACCAAAATTTTGAAAATCTGAGATTGCTATTTGAAAGAGAATGCCATTTGGTATCTTTGGTCAATTGCGTTTGCAATTTGCTTTAAACTCTATTTTCTACGATTTTTTCAAATATTTCTATTTTTTTACCAACATGACGTCATCAAAACGTCATTATTTCCCAAATTTCTCAACTAATTTCAAATAAATTTGTACAGCCTACGTATAATTGCTGTAAACTCAGCTACCGAAAATTTCAGAAACATGCACCGCATTCGTAAAAAGTTATTCAAGAAAACCTCCGGGGGGGTGGGGTGGGGGTGGGGGGGGGGGGGGGGCTGTCAGCCCCCCCGTAGGGCGAGGGTTAAATGGTGTTCAATGGAATTTGTTATAAATTTATTGTTTGCCTGAAATAAGGCTGATATTTTATGCAGCCTTTTGGGCTCTCTGGTATTGCAATATCCTAAATATCCAACATCCATGCTAAAAAAATAGTTTGATCCGGAGGAACATCGAGGGGATCGTGCCATCGAAGGGCAAGGGCATCGGGTATGGAGTCATCGTGGCCAGGGGGGCTAGGGGTCCATGGCTCTTCCAGGAGGTTAACCGAGGTCGGCCTGAGGGGGTCCTTGGTTGACCAAACGAACTCTCGGTCAGCATGAGCGAGCCTCGTTGGGCCTGGAGGGGAGCTCGGTCGATCTGAGGGCGCACTCTGTCGACTTGAGGGAGTCCTTCGTCCACCCGAGGGGGTTCCAGTCGGCCTAAGGAACCATTGTTTGGCCTGAGGGTTACCCTGCCGGCCTGATCGGCCTGATGGCCCTCGGTCGGCTTGAAGGAACCTCGGCCGGTTTAAGGGAACCTCGGCCGGCTTGAGGGGCCCTAGGTTGGCCTGAGGGGTGTCCAGTCGGACTGACGAGCTCTGCTTCGGCCTGCGGAGGGGGGGGGGGCTCTGTCGGCCTGGAGGGGTCCTCAGTCGGCCTGGGTGGGAGCTCGGTTGGCCTGAGGGGCCTTCGATCGGCTTGAGGGAACCTCGGCCGGCTTGAAGGGCCCTTGGTCGGTCTGAGGAGCTTTTGTTCGGTCTAAGGGGCTCTTTGTCGGCCTGAGGGACCCTTTGTCGGCTTGAGGGTACCTCAGGCGGCCTGAGTGACCCTCGGTATACCTAAGGGGACCTCGGTTGGCGTGAGGGGCCCTCGGTTGGCCTGAGTGGCTCTCGCTTAGCCTGAGTGGGCCCTCGGTATGCCTGAGGGGACCTCGGTCGGCGTGAGGGGCCCTCGGTCAGCTTGAGGGGGCCTTCAGTTGGTCTGAGGAATCCTCGGTCGGCCTGAGTGGCTCTTGTTCGGTCTGAAGGGACCTCAGCCAGCTTAAAGTTTATTTTCGGTCTGAGGGTTCCTTGGTCGGCCTGAGGGGCTCTCAGGCGGCCTGAATTTACCAATTGTCTGCCTGAGGGGGTCCTCTGGCGGCCTCAGGCGGCTCTCGGTCGGCTTGAAGGGCCCTCGGTCGTCTTAGTCGACTTGAAAAAAACTTGTTCGGCCTAAGGTGCCTTCGGTCAGTTTCAGGAGGTGCCTTTACGGCCTGAGGGGCCTTCTGTCAGCTTGAGGAGGCCTTCGGTTGGCCTGAGAGGCCCTTAGTCGGCCTGATTGACCCTCGGTCGGCCTAAAGGGGTCCCTAGTGTGTCTGTGGGACTCTTCTGTCGGCCTAAGGGGACTCTCGATCGACTTGAGGGTCCCTTGGTCGGCTTGAGAGGGCCCTTGGTCGGCTTGAGAGGGCCCTTGGTCGGCCTGAATGAGAACTCAGTCGGCCTGAGGGGGCCATCGGTCGGCTCGAGTGGCTCTTGCCAGGCCTGAGCGGGCCCCAGACTGGTCTTAGAGGGCCATTGTCTAGGCCGGAAAGAACCCGGCGGTCTGGGAGGGGCCTCAGTTGGTTTGATACAGTATTTTCCAGGCCTTAGAGCCTTAGGCTCCTTGTTCTGAAATGACCTTTGGCATGCCTGAGAGGGCCCGATGCCTGTCTGAAAGGTCTGTTTACCAGTTTTAAAGGACCCTTAATCGTCCAAGCGGGGGGGGGGGGGGGGTCGCTTTCCAGGCCTAAGAGAGCCCTAAGTCCCTAAGAGAGAACCCTCCGCTTCTTTGAGAGGATCATCGCTCTACCAGAGATGACCACCGTCTGTTCTGAGAGGGCCTTACGCTTGTCTAAGAGGGCCATTGTCAGACCTAAGAGGGCCCTGTGCAAATCTGAGAAAGCTCTCGGCCATTCTGGAGAGCCCTTAAACGAGCTGAGAGAGCCATTGGTCGGTCGGAAGCAGTCTTGCAGACTCGGAGTCGTAATCTGAGTCTATTGAAGTCGATATTTTTTGCCGGAGTCGGAGTAAATTAAATTTTGCCGACTCCGTCTGGCATGTGACAATTATGTATGAGGAACGTGTTTTTCAGATGCATTCTTAAAGGGATAGTGCCACCTCCGGAGGATTTCTAAAAAGCAACTTAAATGAATGGTGGGGATCATCAATCATGTATGCTCAAGCTCAAACTTGCTCCTGCAGCACCTAAAGCAGTGTATCGGCAAAGCATTTTGTATGTATTTCTGACTCCAAAACGTTGGTCCCAGCTGTGCTCAGTACTAGATTCATGATGGCCGCTCTCATCCAGTTTGGCTGTGGTATTGGCGCCCGCCCCAAGCCCGTACGAATTCGCCGAGACTTGACCTTGAAAAGTATATCTGTGTTATAAGGTATAGGTCACATAACTCCTACGGTCCCAAAGTCGAGCCATAGCAATTCTTGCTGTTTTATTATGAAAGAGGCTAAGGTTGTTGAAAATGTAATTAACCGCATACACTTTTTAATTTTAAAGTGCACTGACGGAATGGTGATGTTGTGTTTGCAACATTCAAAAGAAAATAACAGTCTGCAAAGAAGTGATTCTAAATAGTGATGTGGCGACTCCAACTTTACGAATGCTTGGCAAGCATGACTGGTGCAATTTTTTTAAATCTAATGGGGGGGAGTTTCGGGGGAGCCAAACTTTGCAGGTGAAATCGGACACGCTTAATCGACCGATACACACCAAATACTCCATATTGGCCTGCGAGGTGGCAATGTCCCTTTAATTGGCCACCGATGGCGATAATTTAACATTTAACGGCTTCAAAATTGCGTTGCTGTCCTGCAAAAAAAATGCTATGACCAGTCAGTGTTTACCTATCAATTTCAGTTAAGAAATTTGTCAATTTTATGGTCTGAAACAAGGAAATTAGAGATTTTTTTTTCTTCCCTGTATGAAATGGCCAAAATAGTTCCACAATTGTAATAATTGTAATAGTTGTATAATAAGTATATTATATAATAATTATACACTACATATGCATATATATAGTATTGGACGTTTAGTTTCAACTTGAGCATTCGGCCGTTGGGCCCCCCCAACCGATTTCATAAAGTTCCACCACTGGTCAGCAACGTAGCAGGCAAAAAGAAGTAGGCCGAGAATGCTGCCTTCCGGGACACCGGATTTCGCTGGGACCCATTCGGAGTGTTTCCAGTTGAGAACCACTCGCTGGGAGCGGCAGCTGAGATAGGACTCAATCCAGCTATATGAATGACCCGTGATGTTGAAAGAGTGTCGGAGCTTGAACAGTAATAGTTTGTGATTGACACTGGTGAAGGCGGATGAGTAGTCGGTGTAGATAGCGTCAGTCTGTTGTCCTTTCAATATTTAAGTCCAGCGATAGTCTAAGAAGCAGGCGAGGTTTGAGATGCAGGAGCGGTTGGGAAGGAAGCTGTGTTGGTGTGGAGGTAAGGCTGGGAGACATGCGCGCAAGAGGCTCTCGCTGACAATTTTTTCAAGGATCTTGGAGCAGATCGGAAGTAGTGAGACAGGTCGGTAGTTCTCGGGAAGCTTTCTGGAACCCTTCTTAAACACGGGAATCACGTTGGCCTGCTTCCACACGGTTGGAAAGCTGCCAGTGCGCACGGCCAGGCGGCAACTCCTATCAAGCGGCACAGCCAGCTGGTCGGCGCATTCCTTCAAAATTCTGGCACTCAGTCCGTCAGGGCCGCAGGCCTTGTGCGCACAGAGTTCACGTATCATCAGCGAAATGCGACCAACAGGAACGATACAACTATCCAAGCCGGAACAATTTAAAACAGGAGCCTCGGGCATGACATGCACAGTGGGATCGCAGAACTTACGAGAGAAACACTGATTGAAGCAGTTCGCCCGGGCCACATCCTCCTTGTACTCACGACCGTCACACTTCAGCGCAGGCGATACGCGAGACGATGACTTCAACGCCTTAATAAACGACCAGTACCGCTTGGGGCTATCTTTAAAGTCCCGGACTAGACTAAGTAGATATTGACGATACTTTAAGTCAGCCTGCAGTTTGAAATCTGTTCTCGCTCTGGCGTGCACGGCAGTGTTGTCGTCGGTGGGACTAGCCTTCCTGCGTCTAAAAGCTCGCTCTTTCTCGCGCAGGAGATCACGCACTGATCGGTCAAACCAAGGGGGAACTTGTGCCGAAGCTCAAACATCGGTATATGATCGTTGATCGCCGCAAACACGATATCGTAGAACAGGGTCACTGCGGTGTCAACGTCGAAGTTGTCCAGCAAGTCCCATGGAAGGAGGGACAGCGTCGTACGCAAGCCAGCAAAGTCGGCGCGCTTATAATTATACACCTTTGATCTCGTGGCTCGAGGAGCCAGTGGTCACAGTGAACTCAGTCGACACGGCCAGGTGATCCGAGGTAAACACCCTGTCGCGGACCTCAGAATCAGCAGCACCGCCGTACGAGATCGTAAGGTCCAGAGTGTTCACGCCACGAGTTGCAGACGACACTGACTGCGTTGCTTGGCACTCATTAACGGCGTCGATGAACGTCAGCACTCTGGCAGTCCTCCTCTGGAGCACGGGCTCGGCGTTAACGGCGTCGATGAACGTCAGCGCTCTGGCAGTCCTCCTCTGGAGCACGGGCTCGGCGTTAACGGCGTCGATGAACGTCAGCGCTCTGGCAGTCCTCCTCTGGAGCACGGGCTCGGCGTTAACGGCGTCGATGAACGTCAGCGCTCTGACAGTCCTCCTCTGGAGCACGGGCTCGGCGTTAACGGCGTCGATGAACGTCAGCGCTCTGGCAGTCCTCCTCTGGAGCACGGGCTCGGCGTCTTCGGGCCAGGAAACCTCTGGCAGGTTGAAGTCGCCCACCAGCAAAAACGGATGGTCAGTCCGGCGCAGAGTTCGCATCAGCTCCGCTATCTTGTCCACGTCGCGGTCGACGTCCGGTGGACGGTAGCAGGTAGCAATCAGCACCGGCCGGACAGTCCCGATCTGAACCACCAGCACCTCACAGTCCGGTTCCAGGTCGGGCCGGTGGACAGGCGACCAGCTACTCTTGACGGCGCAGGCCACACCGCCGCCCCGACCATGCCGGTCTCTCCGATACCAGATATGTTCCGGGAGCCCTAGCTGCAGCTCGGAATCCGAAACCAGCGGCCCCAACCAGGTCTCCGTCAACGCGAGCGGAATACGACCACGCAGCAAAGCTCGATTATTTGTACTATCGTACTATCAAACGTGTTTCTAAATTTTCGCTATACTATTCTTACGTGTAAGGACGTGTTAATTAAGTGCACAAAATAAAAGGGTGTATAAAGGGTAGGGGAAAGGGTAAAGGGTAGGGGTATTTTTTTCGGATTGTTTTCTTCTCGGAATTTTTTGCTTTATTTTTGGTGGTGCCCCTGGTGCCCCGGCGCGGTGGTGCCCCTGGTGCCCCGGCGCAATGGTGCCCCTTCACGGCCCAAGGGGGGGGGGGGGGGGGGGGGGGGTCATGACCTCCGTGACCCCCCTGGATCCGCCACTGGTCATTGGTTCGGAAGATACGATGGGGGGGGGGGGGTAAAATTTACTCCCCCCAGCACCGCGCGTTCGGCTGGAGACCCCAGCGCCGCGCGGGTTAAGTGGCTGTGACCCACTTGGGTATGTAACGACTAACAGACGAAGTTTATTTAACATTTTTGTCCTGATTTCAAGATTTCAAGAGACTGACTTCTGAATCCTGGTCCAAATGCAGCTCTAAACTCATCCTGTTTATTCTTAGAAGTGCCCTCTCCACGCCAAATGTGCTCTCATACCTTTTGCGATGTTTCTATGCATTGTTGTCAAGCGTTATCGATTCGAGCGCCAGCAGCTCAATAGTCCGTCCTCATGATAGAGCATCAGATAACATGTGTGCTACACGGGGTAGCTTGTTGATTTCACACTGGTTGAGTTGATATGCCAACCGTTAGTTTTGTGTGGTGTGTATGCCATATAGTTGTTTGCCTGGAGAGGTTGGTGTTGGTGGCTCTGTTCCCCCAAACGCCGCTATAATATTCAAAGCGGAGGCGAGGCGGGATAGTGTTCCGTGAGTCAGCAAGAAAACTTCCTGGCCGCATAGGATGTAGACGGATGTGTGTACGATAGGACCTGCGGAATTGGCGACCTTGATCACCTGCCACTGCCGTGTCCAGCACCACTGCCGTGCCCCGCACCACTACCGTGCCCCGCACCACTCACGACCGTCACACTTCAGCGCAGGCGATACGCGAGACGATGACTTCAACGCCTTAATAAACGACCAGTACCGCTTGGGGCTATCTTTAAAGTCCCGGACTAGACTAAGTAGATATTGACGATACTTTAAGTCAGCCTGCAGTTTGAAATCTGTTCTCGCTCTGGCGTGCACGGCAGTGTTGTCGTCGGTGGGACTAGCCTTCCTGCGTCTAAAAGCTCGCTCTTTCTCGCGCAGGAGATCACGCACTGATCGGTCAAACCAAGGGGGGAACTTGTGCCGAAGCTCAAACATCGGTATATGATCGTTGATCGCCGCAAACACGATATCGTAGAACAGGGTCACTGCGGTGTCAACGTCGAAGTTGTCCAGCAAGTCCCATGGAAGGAGGGACAGCGTCGTACGCAAGCCAGCAAAGTCGGCGCGCTTATAATTATACACCTTTGATCTCGTGGCTCGAGGAGCCAGTGGTCACAGTGAACTCAGTCGACACGGCCAGGTGATCCGAGGTAAACACCCTGTCGCGGACCTCAGAATCAGCAGCACCGCCGTACGAGATCGTAAGGTCCAGAGTGTTCACGCCACGAGTTGCAGACGACACCGACTGCGTTGCTTGGCACTCGTTAACGGCGTCGATGAACGTCAGCGCTCTGGCAGTCCTCCTCTGGAGCACGGGCTCGGCGTTAACGGCGTCGATGAACGTCAGCACTCTGGCAGTCCTCCTCTGGAGCACGGGCTCGGCGTCTTCGGGCCAGGAAACCTCTGGCAGGTTAAAGTCGCCCACCAGCAAAAACGGATGGTCAGTCCGGCGCAGAGTTCGCATCAGCAGGTTGAAGTCGCCCACCAGCAAAAACGGATGGTCAGTCCGGCGCAGAGTTCGCATCAGCAGGTTGAAGTCGCCCACCAGCAAAAACGGATGGTCAGTCCGGCGCAGAGTTCGCATCAGCAGGTTGAAGTCGCCCACCAGCAAAAACGGATGGTCAGTCCGGCGCAGAGTTCGCATCAGCAGGTTGAAGTCGCCCACCAGCAAAAACGGATGGTCAGTTCGGCGCAGAGTTCGCATCAGCAGGTTGAAGTCGCCCACCAGCAAAAACGGATGGTCAGTCCGGCGCAGAGTTCGCATCAGCTCCGCTATCTTGTCCACGTCGCGGTCGACGTCCGGTGGACGGTAGCAGGTAGCAATCAGCACCGGCCGGACAGTCCCGATCTGAACCACCAGCACCTCACAGTCCGGTTCCAGGTCGGGCCGGTGGACAGGCGACCAGCTACTCTTGACGGCGCAGGCCGCACCGCCGCCCCGACCATGCCGGTCTCTCCGATACCAGATATGTTCCGGGAGCCCTAGCTGCAGCTCGGAATCCGAAACCAGCGGCCCCAACCAGGTCTCCGTCAACGCGAGCGGAATACGACCACGCAGCAAAGCTCGATTATTTGTACTATCGTACTATCAAACGTGTTTCTAAATTTTCGCTATACTATTCTTACGTGTAAGGACGTGTTAATTAAGTGCACAAAATAAAAGGGTGTATAAAGGGTAGGGGAAAGGGTAAAGGGTAGGGGTATTTTTTTCGGATTGTTTTCTTCTCGGAATTTTTTGCTTTATTTTTGGTGGTGCCCCTGGTGCCCCGGCGCGGTGGTGCCCCTGGTGCCCCGGCGCAATGGTGCCCCTTCACGGCCCAAGGGGGGGGGGGGGGGGGGGGGGGGGTCATGACCTCCGTGACCCCCCTGGATCCGCCACTGGTCATTGGTTCGGAAGATACGATGGGGGGGGGGGGGGGGTAAAATTTACTCCCCCCAGCACCGCGCGTTCGGCTGGAGACCCCAGCGCCGCGCGGGTTAAGTGGCTGTGACCCACTTGGGTATGTAACGACTAACAGACGAAGTTTATTTAACATTTTTGTCCTGATTTCAAGATTTCAAGAGACTGACTTCTGAATCCTGGTCCAAATGCAGCTCTAAACTCATCCTGTTTATTCTTAGAAGTGCCCTCTCCACGCCAAATGTGCTCTCATACCTTTTGCGATGTTTCTATGCATTGTTGTCAAGCGTTATCGATTCGAGCGCCAGCAGCTCAATAGTCCGTCCTCATGATAGAGCATCAGATAACATGTGTGCTACACGGGGTAGCTTGTTGATTTCACACTGGTTGAGTTGATATGCCAACCGTTAGTTTTGTGTGGTGTGTATGCCATATAGTTGTTTGCCTGGAGAGGTTGGTGTTGGTGGCTCTGTTCCCCCAAACGCCGCTATAATATTCAAAGCGGAGGCGAGGCGGGATAGTGTTCCGTGAGTCAGCAAGAAAACTTCCTGGCCGCATAGGATGTAGACGGATGTGTGTACGATAGGACCTGCGGAATTGGCGACCTTGATCACCTGCCACTGCCGTGTCCAGCACCACTGCCGTGCCCCGCACCACTACCGTGCCCCGCACCACTGCCGTGCCCAGCACCACTACCGTGCCCCGCACCACTGCCGTGCCCAGCACCACTGCCGTGCCCCGCACCACTGCCGTGTCCCGCACCACTGCCGTGCCCAGCACCACTGCCGTGTCCAGCACCACTGCCGTGTCCAGCACCACTGCCCAGTCACCGTGTTCTTACTGTGCTGTCTGCCGCTCCTCAGGTGAAGGACCTGCTGCAGCAGCACCAGGGCCACTCGCTGCGGGTCAGGGAACACCCTCAGACGGGGCCGTACGTGGAGCAACTCTCCCGACATCTGGTCTCCTCCTACGCCGACATCTCGGTCAGTAGCCACATCTGCTGTCAGTCTGATCTCGGGCCTGGTCTCCTCCTACGCCGACATCTCGGTCAGTAGCCACATCCGCTGTCAGTCTGATCTCGGGCCTGGTCTCCTACGCCGACATCTCGGTCAGTAGCCACGTCCGCTGTCAGTCTGATCTCGGGCCTGGTCTCCTCCTACGCCGACATCTCGGTCAGTAGCCACATCCGCTGTCAGTCTGATCTCGGGCCTGGTCTCTTCCTACGCCGACATCTCGGTCAGTAGCCACATCCGCTGTCAGTCTGATCTCGGGCCTGGTCTCTTCCTTTGTGCGTGTGCGTGTGCGTGTGCGTGTGCGTGTGCGTGTGCGTGTGCGTGTGCGTGTGCGTGTGCGTGTGCGTGTGCGTGTGCGTGTGCGTGTGCGTGTGCGTGTGCGTGTGCGTGTGCGTGTGTGTGTGTGCGTGTGTGTATGCGTATGCGTGTGCGTATGCGTGTACGTGTACGTGTGCGTGTGCGTGTGTGTGGGTCAAGTCCAATTACTAGGTATTTTAGCCACACGATATATCTGTTTGCATCAAGGGAGACAATATGTGTAAAAAAAACAGATATGTCAACAGTTATGAAGATAGCAGAGCAGCTGGGTTGGGTACCTGGGTTGAGAGTAGGTAATTTGTATCAGCATGGTAATTATTGGGTCCACTGCCATTTAAACACATATATTGTGATTTTTTCCTCTTCAATATAACTTGGAAAGAAACAAAACAAAACATGCTTAAATAGGTTGATCTATGCCCTAGAATGCTTAAATTGATTGGTACCCAAAAGTATCAGTTTTGGCTCATTGGAGTTTCTGCCACTTTTAGCCATTTTTTGCCACCTTTTTTCTGCCATTTTTTGCCAGCCGGTTTTAACCGGTAAAAACCAGTGGCAAACACAACTTGTTTTGCCACCCACTGCCAACCCTGGCTGTCTGTGTGGTCGTTTATCGTAGTTATAATTTTCTCGCCATCCTAGAGATACTGGATTTTGCATGTTTTTTGTTGTTGTTTGCCCGGGATACTTAGGGTTCTTAAAATCCTCTGTATCTTTTTAACAAGTCTTCTGAAACCTGGACCATACCATGTCTGTCTTCAGAGATCGTATGGACCTCACATATCGCGCGAAACAATAACCATGAAATGCTTGCGGTTCTTTGTCTTCCATATCACAACACCTACCTCTCACTTCCGAGCGAATTCTCGAGCACGCGCTCTCAAGGAAAATGACAGTGACCTCATTCCTCGTCAGAACGGACTTCCGGCCGCAGACAAGCAGACAGACAGGCGGACAGACGGACAGACGGACAGACGGACAGACGGACAGACGGACCGACGGACCGACGGACCGACGGACCGACGTACAGACGTACAGACGTACATACGTACAGACGTACAGACGTACAGACGGACAGACGGACAGACGGACAGACGGACAGACGGACAGACGGACAGACGGACAGACGGACAGACGGACAGACGGACAGACGGACAGACGGACAGACGGACAGACGGACAGACGGACAGACGGACAGACGGACAGACGGACAGACGGACAGACGGACAGACGGACAGACGGACAGACGGACAGACGGACAGACGGACAGACGGACAGACGGACAGACGGACAGACGGACAGACGGACAGACGGACAGACGGACAGACGGACAGACGGACAGACGGACAGACGGACAGATGGACAGACGGACAGGCGGATAGACAGGAAGGAGAAGAGGCAGACGTACAGACTTGGCTATCTGGGTGGCTGCTGCAGGTCCAGGCAGCTGACATTGCGCTGCTGGGCCGCAGCCGGCAGTACCGTAATTATCTGTTTAGATATATATACCCCTACTATCAGCGTGTTCGATGTCAAAGGCGGCCTCTGTTCTGACTCTGTCTGATATGGCCGTCGGCCTCTGTTCTGACTCTGTCTGATATGGCCGTCGGCCTCTGTTCTGACTGTCTGATATGGCCGTCGGCCTCTGTTCTGACTCTGTCTGATATGGCCGTCGGCCTCTGTTCTGACTCTGTCTGATATGGCCGTCGGCCTCTGTTCTGACTGTCTGATGTGGCCGTCGGCCTCTGTTCTGACTCTGTCTGATGTGGATGTCGGCCTCTGTTCTGACTCTGTCTGATATGGCCGTCGGCCTCTGTTCTGACTCTGTCTGATATGGCCGTCGGCCTCTGTTCTGACTGTCTGATGTGGCCGTCGGCCTCTGTTCTGACTCTGTCTGATGTGGATGTCGGCCTCTGTTCTGACTCTGTCTGATATGGCCGTCGGCCTCTGTTCTGACTCTGTCTGATATGGCCGTCGGCCTCTGTTCTGGCTCTGTCTGATATGGCCGTCGGCCTCTTTTCTGACTCTGTCTGATGTGGCCGTCGGCCCGTCTGTGATCTGCTCTCTCGTTACTCAGCCTGGCTTAGACTGGTTCCGACGGAGAGCCGCGTAACAGAGACGGACCTGGCTTAGACTGGTTCCGACCGAGAGCGGCGTAACAGAGACGGACCTGGCTTAGACTGGTTCCGACCGAGAGCCGCGTAACAGAGACGGACCTGGCTTAGACTAGTTCCGACCGAGAGCCGCGTAACAGAGACGGACCTGGCTTAGACTGGTTCCGACCGAGAGCCGCGTAACAGAGACGGACCTGGCTTAGACTGGTTCCGACCGAGAGCCGCGTAACAGACGGACCTGGCGCCACGGCCGTCAGGCATTACTTGTTTACTCAGTCGTTTACTCATTACTTGTTTACTCAGTCGTTTACTCATTACTTGTTTGCTCAGTCGTTTACTCATTACTTGTTTACTCAGTCGTTTACTCATTACTTGTTTACTCAGTCGTTTACTCATTACTTGTTTACCCAGTCGTTTACTCATTACTTGTTTACTCAGTCGTTTACTCCTTACTTGTTTACTCAGTCGCTTACACATTACTTGTTTACTCAGTCGACATGATGTCGATAAGACGACTATATATTCGTCAGCACAAGATTAAACGCAGTGCCAATGTACATTCAGACGTGGTCGATAGGAACACGGGAGTTTGCCCTTGTAGATCTGATAGGTAGATATTAAATGTGTTTTCTGATATGTGACACCATTTCGAATTGTAGTCATAGATTGTGAGAAACACTGGCGGTACATGGTGCATCTTGCACGTATAAAGTACACGGTATTCCTAGGCGGTTCGTCATTTGTTAACCTTTAGGAGGAGTGAGTACTGGTTGATATACCAGCCGTGAACTCCCTGGTGGGTGGGTTGTCTAGTGTCTAGTGACTACCCACGTGGCTGTGAGGGAGGCGAGGGAAGGGGAGGAGTACTGGGTGAGATGTCGGCCGTCCACCAGTCACCGGTGAGGTTGCCGCCCTCATGGCTGTGTGTGTGTGTGTGTGTGTGTGTGTGTGTGTGTGTGTGTGTGTCTGTGTCTGTGTCTGTGTGTGTGTGTGTGTGTGTGTGTGTGTGTGTGTGTGTGTGTGTGTGTGTGTGTGTGTGTGTGTGTGTGTGTGTGTGTGTGTGTGTGTGTGTGTGTGTGTGTGTGTGTGTGTGTGTGTGTGTGTGTCTGTGTGTGTGTGTCTGTGTGTGTGTGTCTGTGTGTGTGTGTCTGTGTGTGTGTGTCTGTGTGTGTGTGTGTGTCTGTGTGTGTGTGTCTGTGTGTGTGTGTCTGTGTGTGTGTGTGTGTGTGTGTGTGTGTGTGTGTGTCTGTGTGTGTGTGTCCGTGTGTGTGTGTCTGTGTGTGTGTGTCTGTGTGTGTGTGTCTGTGTGTGTGTGTATCTGTGTCTGTGTGTGTGTGTGTGTGTGTGTGTGTGTGTGTGTGTGTGTGTGTGTGTGTGTGTGTGTGTGTGTGTGTGTGTGTCTGTGTGTGTGTGTCTGTGTGTGTGTGTCTGTGTGTGTGTGTGTGTGTGTGTGTGTGTGTGTGTGTGTGTATGTGTGTGTGTGTGTGTGTCTGTGTGTGTGTGTGTGTGTCTGTGTGTCTGTGTGTGTGTGTCTGTGTGTGTGTGTCTCTCTGTGTGTGTGTGTGTGTGTGTGTGTGTCTGTGTGTGTGTGTCTGTGTGTGTGTGTCTGTGTGTGGGGGGGAGGGGGGGCTGGTACCGGATTGTATCGCGGGTTTGGCCACCGGAAGCCGGCGCCGTTTCACACTGACCGGGTGTGGGTGCAGTGACGTCACGCTGTCCCGTACCAGGGTGCACGGGTCAGAGACGCCGTCCGAACTGCCACTCTGGCTGGCTCTGTGTTCTGTCAGGCCAGATAAACGATGCACTGTTCTGTATCGTATGCAAGCATTGACGGCGGAAGCAACGTGAACTAGTGCCGATTGACATGTCGTAAACTAGTTTTGTCCGTCCAGTTTTCGTTTGAATCGAAATATAGTTCGAAGTACAGCAGTTCTTACGGTATCGTAAACCATCTACCAATGCATTTTCACTCCTTTTTTGGGAGGGGGGGGGGGGGGGGGACAGGACAATTAATGTGACGATCTGGTCGTCACAGGTCGGGCATATCTGATCACCTAGTTTGGAGTGACCCTACCTGATCTGACCTGACCTGAACTGAACTGACCTGACCTGAACTGACCTGAACTGAACTGACCTGACCTGACCTGGCCCTCCCTGACCTGGCCTGACCGTCAGGAATTGATAGTGTGGCAACACGCATCGGACCCTACCGGACCTGACCTGACCTGATCTGATCTGACCTGACCTGATCTGATCTGATCTGATCTAACCTGATCTGATCTAACCTGATCTGATCTGACCTTATCTGACCTGATCTGACCTGACCTGACCTGACCTGACCTGACCTGACCTGACCTGACCTGACCGTCAGGAGCTGATAGAGCGCGGCAACACCCACCGGACCACGGCCAGTACGGCTATGAACGACACCAGCTCACGCAGTCACGCCATCTTCACGATCGGCTTCACCAAGGCGGCGCTGGTCGAGGGTCTGCCCAGCGAGAAGACCTCTAAGATACACCTGGTCGACCTGGCCGGAAGGTGGGCAGTGGGCACCCTGCGGGACGGGGCTGTGTGGAGGGACGGGACTGTGTGGAGGGACGGGGCTGTGTGGACGGATGTGGAGGGACGGGGCTGTGTGGAGGGATGGGCTGTGTGGAGGGACGGGGCTGTGTGGAGGGACGGGGCTGTGTGGAGGGACGGGGCTGTGTGGAGGGACGGGCTGTGTGGAGGGACGGGGCTGTGTGGAGGGACGGGCTGTGTGGAGGGACGGGGCTGTGTGGACGGATGTGGAGGGACGGGGCTGTGTGGAAGGATGTGGAGGGACGGGGCTGTGTGGAGGGACGGGCTGTGTGGAGGGACGGGCTGTGTGGAGGGACGGGGCTGTGTGGACGGATGTGTAGGGACGGGGCTGTGTGGAGGGACGGGGCTGTGTGGAGGGACGGGACTGTGTGGAGGGACGGGGCTGTGTGGAGGGACGGGGCTGTGTGGAGGGACGAGACTGTGGAGGGACGGAGCTGTGTGGAGGGACGGAACTGTGTGGAGGGACGGAACTGTGTGGAGGGACGGGGCTGTGTGGAGGGACGGAACTGTGTGGAGGGACGGGGCTGTGTGGAGGGACGGGGCTGTGTGGAGGGACGAGGCTGTGGAGGGACGGCGCTGTGTGTAGGGACGGGGCTGTGGAGGGACGGGGATGTGTGGAGGGACGGGACTGTGTGGAGGGACGGGGCTGTGGAGGGACGGGGCTGTGTGGAGGGACGGGGCTGTGTGGAGGGACAGGGCTGTGTGGAGGGATGTGGAGGGACGGGGCTGTGTAGGCTGTGTGTAGGGACGGGGCTGTGTGGAGGGACGGGGCTGTGTGGAGGGACGGGGCTGTGTGGAGGGACGAGGCTGTGTGGAGGGACGGGGCTGTGTGGAGGGACGGGGCTGTGTGGAGGGACGGGGCTGTGTGGAGGGACGGGGCTGTACGGAGGGACGAGGCTGTGTGTAGGGATGTGGAGGGACGGGGCTGTGTGGAGGGATGGGCTGTGTGGAGGGACGGGGCTGTGTGGAGGGACGGGGCTGTGTGGAGGGACGGGGCTGTACGGAGGGACGAGGCTGTGTGTAGGGATGTGGAGGGACGGGGCTGTGTGGAGGACGGGGCTGTACGGAGGGACGAGGCTGTGTGTAGGGATGTGGAGGGACGGGGCTGTGTGGAGGGATGGGCTGTGTGGAGGGACGGGGCTGTGTGGAGGGACGGGGCTGTGTGGAGGGACGGGGCTGTACGGAGGGACGAGGCTGTGTGTAGGGATGTGGAGGGACGGGGCTGTGTGGAGGGATGGGCTGTGTGGAGGGATGGGCTGTGTGGAGGGACGGGGCTGTGTGGAGGGACGGGGCTGTACGGAGGGACGAGGCTGTGTGTAGGGATGTGGAGGGACGGGGCTGTGTGGAGGGACGGGGCTGTGGAGGGACGGAACTGTGTGGAGGGACGGGGCTGTGGATTGACGGGGCTGTGGAGGGACGAGGCTGTGTGGAGGGACGAGGCTGTGTGGAGGGACGGGGCTGTGCGGAGGGACGGAACTGTGTGGAGGGACGGAACTTTGTGGAGGGACGGGGCTGTGGATTGACGGGGCTGTGGAGGGACGGGGCTGTGCGGAGGGTCGGGGCTGTGTAGAGGGACGGAACTGTGTGGAGGGACGGAGCTGTGGATTGACGGGGCTGTGGAGGGACTGGGCTGTGTGGAGGGACGGGGCTGTGGATTGACGGGGCTGTGGAGGGACGGAACTGTGTGTGCGTGGGGGGGGGGGGGGGGGGCGGGGCTGTGGAGGGACGGGGCTGTGCTGTGTGGAGGGACGGATCTGTGGAGGGACGGGGCTGTGTGGAGGGACGGGGCTGTGGGGAGGGACGGGGCTGTGGAGGGACGAGGCTGTGTGGAGGGACGGGGCTGTGTGGAGGGACGGGGCTGTGGAGGGACGGGGCTGTGTGGAGGGACGGGGCTGTGGAGGGACAGGGCTGTGTGGAGGGACGGAACTGTGAGGAGGAACGGGGCTGTGGATTGACTGGGCTGTGGAGGGACGGGGCTGTGTGGAGGGACGGGGCTGTGGAGGGACGGGGCTGTGGATGGACGGGTCTGTGTGGAGGGACGGGGCTGTGTGGAGGGACGGGGCTGTGGAGGGACGGGGCTGTGGAGGGACGGGGCTGTGTGGAGGGACGGGGCTGTGTGGAGGGACGGGGCTGTGCGGAGGGACGGGGCTGTGTGGAGGGCTGTGGAAGGACGGGGCTGTGTAGGCTGTGCGGAGGGAGGGGGCTGTGGAGGGACGGGGCTGTGTAGGGGTGGATCTGCTGAGGGGCGGGCTGTGCGGAGGGACGGGGCTGTGGAGGGAGGGGGCTGTGGAGGGACGGGGCTGTGTAGGGGTGGATCTGCTGAGGGGCGGGCTGTGCGGAGGGACGGGGCTGTGGAGAGACGGGGCTGTGTAGGGGTGGATCTGCTGAGGGGCGGGCTGTGCGGAGGGACGGGGCTGTGGAGGGACGGGGCTGTGGAGAGACGGGGCTGTGTAGGGGTGGATCTGCTGAGGGGCGGGCTGTGCGGAGGGACGGGGCTGTGGAGAGACGGGGCTGTGGAGGGACGGGGCTGTGGAGGGACGGGGCTGTGTGGAGGGACGGGGCTGTGGAGGGACAGGGCTGTGTGGAGGGACGGAACTGTGAGGAGGAACGGGGCTGTGGATTGACTGGGCTGTGGAGGGACGGGGCTGTGTGGAGGGACGGGGCTGTGGAGGGACGGGGCTGTGGATGGACGGGTCTGTGTGGAGGGACGGGGCTGTGTGGAGGGACGGGGCTGTGGAGGGACGGGGCTGTGGAGGGACGGGGCTGTGTGGAGGGACGGGGCTGTGGAGGGACGGGGCTGTGGATGGACGGGTCTGTGTGGAGGGACGGGGCTGTGTGGAGGGACGGGGCTGTGGAGGGACGGGGCTGTGGAGGGACGGGGCTGTGTGGAGGGACGGGGCTGTGTGGAGGGACGGGGCTGTGCGGAGGGACGGGGCTGTGTGGAGGGCTGTGGAAGGACGGGGCTGTGTAGGCTGTGCGGAGGGAGGGGGCTGTGGAGGGACGGGGCTGTGTAGGGGTGGATCTGCTGAGGGGCGGGCTGTGCGGAGGGACGGGGCTGTGGAGGGACGGGGCTGTGGAGAGACGGGGCTGTGTAGGGGTGGATCTGCTGAGGGGCGGGCTGTGCGGAGGGACGGGGCTGTGGAGGGAGGGGGCTGTGGAGGGACGGGGCTGTGTAGGGGTGGATCTGCTGAGGGGCGGGCTGTGCGGAGGGACGGGGCTGTGGAGGGACGGGGCTGTGGAGAGACGGGGCTGTGTAGGGGTGGATCTGCTGAGGGGCGGGCTGTGCGGAGGGACGGGGCTGTGGAGGGACGGGGCTGTGGAGAGACGGGGCTGTGTAGGGGTGGATCTGCTGAGGGGCGGGCTGTGCGGAGGGACGGGGCTGTGGAGGGACGGGGCTGTGGAGGGACGGGGCTGTGGAGAGACGGGGCTGTGTAGGGGTGGATCTGCTGAGGGGCGGGCTGTGCGGAGGGACGGGGCTGTGGAGGGACGGGGCTGTGGAGAGACGGGGCTGTGTAGGGGTGGATCTGCTGAGGGGCGGGCTGTATTGTCGGCAGGTACAGGACGGACTTTCGGCTGATTGTATTGGTTGTGATGGTTTGGGAGACTTTAAAGGCTCGGCGCTGGGGATGAATGACAGGCAAAGGGACCGGATCGGAACGAAATAGGTCCCTGATGGACCAACGTCGTGAACTACCAGACTGTGGGCGTCCGGGTGTTTTTCAGATCAAGGATCATCCAAACGCGTCCAAACGGCTCCTCACTGATCTACACTGTGGACGGCCCGCAGGAGAAATATTTGCTATACATGACGTGTCGGGAGAAAATCTCAGTTTGTGTTTGATATTTTTTTTCCACTGGCAAGCGATATTGCTCATGCAATGTGCCCGTTTCAATCTGACTGATCTGAGACTGATCTGAGACTGATCTGAGACTGATCTGAGACTGATCTGAGACTGATCTGAGACTGATCTGCGACTGATCTGAGACTGATCTGAGACTTATCTGAGACTGATCTGAGACTGATCTGAGACTGATCTGAGACTGATCTGAGACTGATCTGAGACTGATCTGAGACTGATCTGAGACTGATCCGAGACTGATCCGAGACTGATCTGAGACTGATCTGAGACTGATCTGAGACTGATCTGAGACTGATCTGAGTCTGATCTGAGACTGATCTAAGACTGATCTGAGACTGATCTGAGACTGATTTGAGACTGATCTGAGACTGATTTGAGACTGATCTGAGACTGATTTGAGACTGATCTGAGACTGATCTGCGACTGATCTGAGACTGATCTGTGACTGATCTGAGACTGATCTGAGACTGATCTGAGACTGATCTGAGACTGATCTGAGACTGATCTGAGACTGATCTGAGACTGATCTGATCTGAGACTGATCTGAGACTGCTCTGAGACTGCTCTGATCTGAGACTGCTCTGAGACTGATCTGAGACTGATCTGAGACTGATCTGAGACTGATCTGAGACTGATCTGAGACTGATCTGAGACTGATCTGAGACTGATCTGAGACTGATCTGAGACTGATCTGAGACTGATCTGAGACTGATCTGAGACTGATCTGAGACTGATCTGAGACTGATCTGAGACTGATCTGAGACTGATCTGAGACTGATCCGAGACTGATCCGAGACTGATCCGAGACTGATCCGAGACTGATCTGAGACTGATCTGAGACTAATCTGAGACTGATCCGAGACTGATCCGAGACTGATCTGAGACTGATCCGAGACTGATCTGATCTGATCTGATCTGATCTGAGACTGATCTGAGACTGATCTGAGACTGATCTGAGACTGATCCGAGACTGATCTGATCTGAGCCCTACCTGATCTGATCTGAGCCCTACCTGATCTGATCTGAGCCCTACCTGAACTGATCTGAGCCCTACCCTGGGGTGTCGCATCAGTGAGCGGGCCAAGGCGACCGGCGCCACCGGCTGCCGGCTGCGGGAGGGCGCGCACATCAACAAGTCGCTGGTGACGCTGGGCTCGGTGATCTCGGCCCTCGCCGAGGCCGGCCACCGACAGGGCCAGGCCCAGGCGCGCGGCCTGTTCGTGCCCTACCGTGACTCGACGCTCACCTGGCTGCTCAAGGACAGCCTGGGCGGCAACGCCAAGACGGTGATGATCGCCGGTGAGCAGCTGGGCGGCCGACGGTCGCCCAGGCGAAAACGCCAACCAGCGTCGGACACACGGTCACGGAAAGCTTTGTATTCATGTTAACAAATAGCTCACACAGTGCTAGCTCAGCAACTGTTTTCTTGGGTCCAGGTCCGACGGCTTATATTCTGCTGTCTTACAGCATGTTTTTGTTCTTACGCTTATTGGTGACGTTTTCTGTGTCCATATGACCTGTAGCCTGTGACCTGTGACCTCTTCTGTGACCCATGGCTTGCGACTGTGACCCGTCCACTGTGACCCGGTGACCGCTTCCTGCAGCCATCTCGCCGGCGGACGTGAACTACGGCGAGACTCTGAGCACGCTCCGCTACGCTCACCGGGCCAAGTCGATCCTGAACAAGCCGACCGTGAACGAGGACAGGAACGTGCAGCTCATCAGGGAGCTCCGCCAGGAGATTGGCCGGCTGCGGGCGCTCATCGATGGCACCGGGGAGGTCAGTAGAGGTCACTGGGGTAGCACTGGTAATGTTAGTGGACACAGGGCGCTGGGGAGGTCAGTAGAGGCCACTGGGGTAGCACTGGTAAGGTCAGTGGACACAGGGCGCTGGTGAGAGGTCAGTAGACACAGGGCACTGGTAAGGTTAGTGGACACAGGGCGCTGGTGAGAGGTCAGTAGACACAGGGGGCTGGTGAGAGGTCAGTAGACACAGGGCACTGGTAAGGTTAGTGGACACAGGGCGCTGGTGAGAGGTCAGTAGACACAGGGGGCGCTGGTGAGGTTAGTGGACACGGGGGGCGCTGGTGAGGTTAGTGGACACGGGGGAGGGGGGGGGGGGGGCGCTGGTGAGGTTAGTGGACACGGGGGGGGGGGCGCTGGTGAGGTTAGTGGACACAGGGGGCTGGTGAGAGGTCAGTAGACACGGGGCGCTGGTGAGGTTAGTGGACACAGGGGGCGCTGTTGAGGTTAGTGGCCACAGGGGGCGCTGGCGTTGGGCTGATATGGTGTGGAGGGCGCTGTGGTAACGCTATGGTAACGCTGTGGTAATGCCATTGGGCACATCGATGTGCTTTACCGTCATTCGGGGTAACTTTAACATACCTTTGGGACATTTTGGTGTGCCCGGTTTTTGTTAAGGCCACAAATACAAATATGTTGGATGCAAAATTGGTGGACAGTCTGGCGCTATTGCGTGGTGGTTGCAGTGTTGAGATTCTGTGCATTCAAGGTTGTATTTTGTTTTTCTGAGGTGGCTAAAGTTAGCCGGAATCTTCGGCTAACTTTAACCACTCCGCGCTACAGATCGTTTTTTTCTTCTATTTTCAGGCAATGAGCAATTATATTTGTTTCCATTGACTTCAACCAGAGAAAACCTTTAAATAAAGGTGTGCATACACAGCACATGCAAATCTAGTGCTCTGATAACAGACATCAGTGTGCTCTGATAATGCGAAATGTAAGACAGAATTAATCACATCTCTAATTTTAGAGATGTTATTTTTTTAGGAAAACTTTGTGTCGGTATCGTTATCGGCAAGTCCTCGTAGGTATCGGCATGATACTGATACGACTCAAATAAGTATCGGCAGCGTTATAGATAAGCGCATGCGGCCCGCGATCCTGCCATTTGTCATTTTCTGAGTTTCGTGCTAAAGCTATACGTTTTTAGCTGGTACGATGCGAGAATGTGGTGCTTTATTACGTAGTGGTATTGAACTATACAAATACAAAGTCAAACAATAAATATAGGATTGTTTATGATATGTGTTAATTGAATTCTCCTAAAAAGTTAATCAATGATCAGTCCACCTGTTTGAGTTCCCTTACCATATTGTGGGTGGCTAAGGTCAGGGGCGTCGCCACCGAGGGCTTGGGGGGGGGGGGGGGGGGGTGGAATCGCCCCCCCCCCACCAGGTAAGCAGGATTTTAACATAAGCCATATGTGAGCGGGGGCCAACCACTTGGCTGGCCCCCGCTCCAAATTCCAATCAGCCCAGCCGTGTCGGTATTCAGCTCAGGCGTGTCTGAACTCAGCCCAGCCGTGTCTAAACTCAGCCCAGCCGTGTCTGAACTCAGACCAGCCGTGTCTGAACTCAGCCCAGCCGTGTCTAAACTCAGCCCAGCCGTGTCTGAACTCAGCCCAGTCGTGTCTGAACTCAGCCCAGCCGTGTCTGAACTCAGCCCAGCCGTGTCTGAACTCAGCCCAGCCGTGTCTGAACTCAGCCCAGCCGTGTCTGGTCTCAGCCCAGCCGTGTCTGAACTCAGCCCAGCCGTGTCTGAACTCAACCCAGCCGTGTCTGAACTCAGCCCAGCCGTGTCTGAACTCAGCCCAGCCGTGTCTGAACTCAGCCCAGCCGTGTCTGAACTCAGCCCAGCCGTGTCTGAACTCAGCCCAGCCGTGCCTGAACTCAGCACAGCCGTGTCTGAACTCAGCCCAGCCGTGTCTGAACTCAGCCCAGCCGTGCCTGAACTCAGGCCAGTCGTTTGTGAACTCAGACCAGCCGTGTCTGAACTCAGCCCAGCCGTGTCTGAACTCAGCACAGCCGTGTCTGAACTCAGCCCAGCCGTGTCTGAACTCAGCCCAGCCGTGTCTGAACTCAGCCCAGCCGTGTCTGAACTCAGCCCAGCCGTGTCTGAACTCAGCCCAGCCGTGTCTGAACTCAGCCCAGCCGTGTCTGAACTCAGCCCAGCCGTGTCTGAACTCAGCCCAGCCGTGTCTGAACTCAGCCCAGCCGTGTCTGAACTCAGCCCAGCCGTGTCTGAACTCAGCCCAGCCGTGTCTGAACTCAGCCCAGCCGTGTCTGAACTCAGCCCAGCCGTGTCTGAACTCAGCCCAGCCGTGTCTGAACTCAGCCCAGCCGTGTCTGAACTCAGCCCAGCCGTGTCTGAACTCAGCCCAGCCGTGTCTGAACTCAGCCCAGCCGTGTCTGAACTCAGCCCAGCCGTGTCTGAACTCAGACCAGTCGTTTATGAACTCAGACCAGCCGTGTCTGAACTCAGCCCAGCCGTGTATGAACTCAGACCAGCCGTGTCTGAACTCAGACCAGTCGTTTATGAACTCAGACCAGCCGTGTCTGAACTCAGCCCAGCCGGGTCTGAACTCAGCCCAGCCGTGTCTGAACTCAGCCCAGCCGTGTCTGAACTCAGCCCAGCCGTGCTTGAACTCAGCCCAGCCGTGTCTGAACTCAGCCCAGCCGTGTCTGAACTCAGCCCAGCCGTGTCTGGCCTCAGCCCAGCGTGTCTGAACTCAGCCCAGCCGTGTCTGCTGTGTGACGGTGGCTCATGGTGGCCAAATTCACAGATTTGGGGGAATGAAGGATGCCAGAATTGCTTGTTTGATTACCTATCTTGAGATGTAGGTGTCCGGGTCTAAAAACATGATAATTATACTAGAATTTGCATGTGATTTAGCCAGACACCCCACATTTAATGACATCTCATCTGTGAACCTTACCTAATGTTGGCATCCCTCCCCCTAACTCTCTAAATTTGGCCACACTGCGGTGGCTGGTCAGTCGCCTCAGGGTTCGGTCGGTGGGCTGGTCAGTCGCCTCAGGGCTCGGTCGGTCGGTGGGCTGGTCAGTCGCCTCAGGGTTCGGTCGGCCGGTGGGCTGGTCAGTCGCCTCAGGGTTCGGTCGGTGGGCTGGTCAGTCGCCTCAGGGTTTGGTCGGTGGCTGGTCAGTCGCCTCAGGGTTCGGTCGGCCGGTGGGCTGGTCAGTCGTCTCAGGGTTCGGTCGGTGGGCTGGTCAGTCGCCTCAGGGTTCGGTCGGCCGGTGGGCTGGTCAGTCGCCTCAGGGTTCGGTCGGTGGCTGGTCAGTCGCCTCAGGGTTCGGTCGGCCGGTGGGCTGGTCAGTCGCCTCAGGGTTCGGTCGGTGGCTGGTCAGTCGCCTCAGGGTTCGGTCGGTCGGTGGGCTGGTCAGTCGCCTCAGGGTTCGGTCGGTGGCTGGTCAGTCGCCTCAGGGCTCGGTCGGTCGGTGGCTGGTCAGTCGCCTCAGGGTTCGGTCGGTGGGCTGGTCAGTCGCCTCAGGGTTCGGTCGGTGGGCTGGTCAGTCGCCTCAGGGCTCGGTCGGTGGCTGGTCAGTCGCCTCAGGGCTCGGTCGGTGGCTGGTCAGTCGCCTCAGGGTTCGGTCGGTGGGCTGGTCAGTCGCCTCAGGGTTCGGTCGGTGGGCTGGTCAGTCGCCTCAGGGCTCGGTCGGTGGCTGGTCAGTCGCCTCAGGGCTCGGTCGGTGGCTGGTCAGTCGCCTCAGGGCTCGGTCGGTCGGTGGCTGGTCAGTCGCCTCAGGGTTCGGTCGGTGGGCTGGTCAGTCGCCTCAGGGTTCGGTCGGTGGGCTGGTCAGTCGCCTCAGGGTTCGGTCGGCCGGGTGGCTGGTCAGTCGCCTCAGGGCTCGGTCGGTCGGTGGCTGGTCAGTCGCCTCAGGGTTCGGTCGGTGGGCTGGTCAGTCGCCTCAGGGTTCGGTCGGCCGGGTGGCTGGTCAGTCGCCTCAGGGCTGGGTCGGTGGCTGGTCAGTCGCGGACGTTGGCAGGGCGACATTCGATCTGGTCAGTCGCCTCAGGGTTCGGTCGGTGGCTGGTCAGTCGCGGACGTTGGCAGGGCGACATTCGATCTGGTCAGTCGCCTCAGGGTTCGGCCGGTGGCTGGTCAGTCGCCTCAGGGTTCGGTCGGTGGGCTGGTCAGTCGCCTCAGGGTTCGGTCGGCCGGCTGGTCAGTCGCCTCAGGGTTCGGTCGGTGGCTGGTCAGTCGCCTCAGGGTTCGGTCGGGCGGTGGGCTGGTCAGTCGCCTCAGGGTTCGGTCGGTGGCTGGCCAGTCGCGGACGTTGGCAGGGCGACATTCGATCTGGTCAGTCGCCTCAGGGTTCGGTCGGTGGCTGGTCAGTCGCGGACGTTGGCAGGGCGACATTCGATCTGGTCAATCGCCTCAGGGTTCGGCCGGTGGCTGGTCAGTCGCCTCAGGGTTCGGTCGGCCGGCTGGTCAGTCGCCTCAGGGTTCGGTCGGTGGCTGGTCAGTCGCGGACGTTGGCAGGGCGACGTTCGATCTGGTCAGTCGCCTCAGGGTTCGGTCGGTGGCTGGTCAGTCGCGGACGTTGGCAGGGCGACATTCGATCTGGTCAGTCGCCTCAGGGTTCGGTCGGTGGCTGGTCAGTCGCGGACGTTGGCAGGGCGACATTCGATCTGTTTTCATGGAACGCAGAATGCCGCTCCGCGACAACATTGTTATGGCTTGATTGACTATATTGATTTTCGACTAGATGCAATATATTGTTTTTTATTATTATAAAGTTTTCCTGTCCGTATAATTTGTGAACTTGCATGATAATACGGATTTAAAGGTTCCTGGGACGTTCAGAACGATATGCCCGAGTTTAACAGCCTGGTTATTGATTAGACTCTGATTGAATCGATTGGAATCGTTCAATCAAAATCCCTTGAATCAAAGAAGAATCAATTCACCACCAGATTTTTTTGATTCATGAATCATGATTAAATCAAAACCCGCATGTAAACAAGGCTGATTGAATCAAAAAGACTGTGCAATGCTATTTCAATGGTGAGTCAAACATGATTTGATCAACAAATGTTTTGATTCTTTGAATCGGAAAGAATCATTTCTCAAAATGGTTATCCATGAATCAAACGGTGACTGAATCATTCATATTCCAAGATGAATCGTGATTGAATCCTTCCAAAAAAAGGTGAATCAATAACCAGTCTGCGCGAGTTAATGCATACATTACATGTTTGTGCCACCATTGTTAGTTGACGATGTCGATAATCCCAATAGATGACACTAGAGGCCTGTCATGCATCGTTCGACGCTTGTGTCTATATTCAATCGAATTGGTTTCATCTAAACAAATATATTCGCTTTGAATTGAGGTTTGATTTCCCAATTGAACGATCGTGCTGAACGATCGATCGATCGAGCCAAGCTTGCTTTGCGGATCTGTTTGTCCAGCCTGAAGCTTAACTGCTGTTTGTTCGTTATTTATTATTGAGGTTATTCGACAGCGCAACAATTGCGGCCCTATGCCGTCCAGAGCGGCCATATGCGGTCGAGAGCGGCCATCCTGTTGCTGTTAGGTCCAGACCACGTCCAGACCACACCTTATACAGACGATCCGTCGGGGAATCGAACCCCGATCCCAAACACAGGAAGCAGCGATCCTCTCTCCGCGTCAGGCGAACCCCAGACACAGGAAGCAGCGATCCTCTCTCCGCGTCAGGCGAACCCCAGACACAGGAAGCAGCGATCCTCTCTCCGCGTCAGGCGAACCCCAGACACAGGAAGCAGCGATCCTCTCTCCGCGTCAGGCGAACCCCACACAGGAAGCAGCGATCCCGTCTCCGCGTCAGACTGCCGCCTGAGGCGTAACTGCCGTGACATTGTAACGCGCCAGTGATGTGCGATATGATGTGACTGCCGTGCCGTTGTAACGCGCCAGTGATGTGTGATATGATGTAACTGCCGTGACATGGTAACGCGCCAGTGATGTGCGATATGATGACTGCCGTGACATTGTAACGCGCCAGTGATGTGCGATATGATTTAACTGCCGTAACATTGTAACGCGCCAGTGATGTGCGATATGATGACTGCCGTGACATTGTAACGCGTAACGCGCCAGTGATGTGCGATATGATGTAACTGCCGTGACATTGTAACGCGCCAGTGATGTGCGCTATGATGTAACTGCCGTGACATTGTAACGCGCCAGTGATGTGCGATATGATGACTGCCGTGACATTGTAACGTGCCAGTGATGTGCGATATGATGTAACTGCCGTGACATTGTAACGCGCCAGTGATGTTCGATATGATGACTGCCGTGGCATTGTAACGCGCCAGTGATGTGCGATATGATGACTGCCGTGACATTGTAACGCCCCAGTGATGTGCGATATGATGTGACTGTGACTGTCACACGCACATCAAGGCTTATCGATATGTATGATGCAGTTAGTGATTTGTGAGTCGGATTTTTGTCATTCATGCCTGCTGTTGCGTCATTCATGCCTGCTGTTGCGTGCAGAGGTAGTTCATCACACATAAGAAGGCTTAGTCGTTTAATCAGCGCGGCGCTGGGGGGGGGGGGGGGGGGATACATTTTACCCACTCTCCAGGATTTTCTCAATAACATGAAAACGATGAGAGTTATCGAAGGGAAACTTGCGATACCTTATGCTGCATCAATTCTACGTCTTCTGACCAGTTTTTATTGAAATTGGTCAAGTAGTTTGGAAGATAATGATCTTTTAGCGACGTCATGTCATGCCATTTTTGGTGGGAAAACGTCAAATGTTTGCAAAATCGTAAATAATAGGATTTTGATGTAAATTGCGAAATAAAAGCGCCAAAAGAAAGGAAATAACATTCTCTTCCAAATGGCTATCTCGGATTTTCATAATTTTGGATTTTAGACCCCAAAATAAAAAAAAACTGATTTTTGTTCAAAAATTTCCACAAAAGTATTAGAAAAAAAAGATATTAAAAAACCGGAAGATATATTAGAGAACCAAGTATAGACGATATCCAAACAAAATTTCAAAGTAATATCTTTATTTTTGACTGACTTATGGCTCCCTAAGTATAAGTAACTCATGACATCATTTTTTGAAAATACGTGTTTTGTCTTTTATTGACCAGACACAGACAAATAAATGCCACCGGTGTATTTCTGAGACAAAGCTGGTCTAGACTCATGCCCTTTTATTTATATTAATCAAGTTTAACTTTTGACCTTTTTGTGACCTGACCTTGACCTGAGGGCCATTATATGGGGTTAGGTTGTGAAAATGGTCGCTACGTTCGAATTATTCGTGTAAAATAACCGATACAACATGCGTCGTATGACTTTCGTAGGACTGTGACCTTTTGTGACCTGACCTTGACCTTTGCTTACAATTTCACTTTCGCTTATACGGGAGATGTACGATACCTTTGAGAGCACCTTGTGCGATAATGGCCGCTTTCTTAGGCTTTGGATGGAAAGTATGGTCCACAAACTAAAATACCTTAAGTTTGACCCTTTGACCTGCTCATCTGACCTGTTAGGTGACCTTATTTTAATAATTTCGGGTCTGCAATAAATTCGTCTCCTTTAGAGCTTTCGATCGCCGCCTTGCGCGTATCGTTGCGGTCATTGGTTCGGAAGATACGAGGGGGGGTGGGGGGGGTAAAATTTATAATTTACACCCCCTGCGCCGCGCGTTCAGCTGGAGACCTCAGCGCCGCGCGGGTTAATAGTTTTATCCTAGAATGGGATCGGTACGCGCTGGCGTCCTGACCAACACTCTCCTCACTCTCTCCTCACTCCGCTCCTGACTCCGCTCCTGACTAACGCTCTCCTCACTCAGCTCCTGACTAACGCTCTCCTCACTCCGCTCCTGACTAACGCTCTCCTCACTCCGCTCCTGACTAACGCTCTCCTCACTCCGCTCCTGACTCCGCTCCTGACTAACACTCTCCTCACTCCGCTCCTGACTAACACTCTCCTGACTCCGCTCCTGACCAACACTCTCCTCACTCCGCTCCTGACCAACACTCTCCTGACTCCGCTCCTGACTAACGCTCTCCTCACTTCGCTCCTGACTAACGCTCTCCTCACTCCGCTCCTGACTCTGCTCTTGACTCCGCTCCTGACTAACACTCTCCTCACTCCGCTCCTGACTAACTCTCCTGACTCCGCTCCTGACAAACGCTCTCCTCACTCCGCTCCTGACTAACACTCCTCACTCCGCTCCTGACTCCGCTCCTGACTAACGCTCTCCTCACTCCGCTCCTGACTAACGCTCTCCTGACTCCGCTCCTGACAAACGCTCTCCTCACTCCGCTCCTGACCAACGCTCCTGACTAACACTCTCCTGACTCCGCTCCTGACTAACACTCTCCTGACTCCGCTCCTGACCAACACTCTCCTCACTCCGCTCCTGACTAACGCTCTCCTCACTCCGCTCCTGACCAACACTCTCCCTCACTCCGCTCCTGACTAACGCTCTCCTCACTCCGCTCCTGACCAAACACTCTCCTCACTCCGCTCCTGACTCCGCTCCTGACCAACACTCTCCTCACTCTACGCTCCTGACCTCCCCCTTGATAACTGACTGGAATACTACAGCTGCTGCAGTCTGGAGTTTCACTCCCCCCCCCCCCCCCCCTGCTGCTGCCGCAGTCTGGAGTTTCACTCCCCCTGCAGCTGCCTGCAGTCTGGAGTTTTCACTCCCCTCTCCCTGCTGCTGGCTGTGCTGCAGTCTGGAGTTCATCACTCCTCCCCCCTGCTGCTGCTGCAGGTCTGGAGTTTTAACTCCCCACCTGCTGCTGCCGCAGTCTAGAGTTCCACTCCCCCTGTTGCTGCTGCAGTCTGGAGTTTCATCACCCCCCCCCCCCCCCCCCCCACCTGCTGCTGCTGCTGCAGTCTGGAGTTTCTCCTCTCCCTCCCCCCCCTGCATCTGCCGCAGTCCCGGAGTTTTCACACCCCCCACCCCCCCCCCCCTGCTGCCACAGTCCCCGTGGGCGCTGGAGTTTCACCCTCCTTTCCCCCTGGAGCTCCTGACTAGCCACGCGACTGAACCCCCCCCCCCCCCCCCCTGCTTGCCACAGTCCCCGCTGGCGCTGGAGTTTCACCCTCCTTTCCCCCTGGAGCTCCTGACTAACCACCGACTGAACCCCCCCCCCCCCCCCCTGCTGTCACAGTCTCCGTGGGCGCTGGAGTTTCACCCTCCTTTCCCCCTGAGCTCCCTGACTAACCACCGACTGAACCCCCCCCCCCCCCCCCGCTGTCACAGTCTCCGCGGGCGCTGGAGTTGATTCAGGAGAAGGAGGCTCGTGCCGATGAGATGACGAACCAGTGGATGGAGGGGTGGCGGGAGACGCAGAAAATCCTACAGGAACAGAAGACGCTCGGGCTGCGCAAGTCCGGAGGTGAGTCAGCAGCTGAATGAGATATGTGGAGTTTAAATCTGGCAGCAAAGTATCTGCAATGTGTTTATGGAATGGTGAGCCATCTGCTATTAGTAATATTTCGATGGAAAGAAGTGCGGGGTTTGTTCCATAAAGTTGGTTGTCTTCCTGAAATATCATTCGAGTTGCATTAGCTACTGATGGAGCTCTTTTAGGTTGTGGACTGATTAGCTTGTGGAGCTCTGCAGACGAATACGGCGCTCTGGGGGACTCTGGCGCACCGTGCTAGTCGTGTCCGGTCATGGCCGGTCCCGTGAACTCCGGCTGGGTCGTGTCCGGTGGCGATAGGTGGACGATAGGGCTAGCCCCATGTGCTGTGAGGGAGGGGAGCGGTGGACTGGCACCGGACATGTGAACGGATGGTGACCTGGTGACTCGGATGGCTACTCTGCTTAGCTGCTGTCCGGTCTGATCAGCTGCAGTTTCTCTTCGTCGGGGCTTTAGGCCTCAGGTGAATTGAGAGAGAGAGAGAGAGAGAGAGAGAGAGAGAGAGAGAGAGAGAGAGAGAGAGAGGAGAGAGAGAGAGAGAGAGAGAGAGAGAGAGAGAGAGAGAGAGAGAGAGAGAGAGAGAGAGAGAGAGAGAGCGAGAGCGAGAGCGAGAGCCGAGAGCGAGAGCGAGAGCGAGAGCGAGAGCGAGAGCGAGAGCGAGAGCGAGAGCGAGAGCGAGAGCGAGAGCGAGAGCGAGAGCGAGAGCGAGAGCGAGAGCGAGAGCGAGAGCGAGAGCGAGAGCGAGAGCGAGAGCGAGAGCGAGAGCGAGAGCGAGAGCGAGAGCGAGAGCGAGAGCGAGAGCGAGAGCGAGAGCGAGAGCGAGAGAGCGAGAGCGAGAGCGAGAGCGAGAGCGAGAGCGAGAGCGAGAGCGAGAGCGAGAGCGAGAGCGAGAGCGAGAGCGAGAGCGAGGAGCGAGAGCGAGAGCGAGAGCGAGAGCGAGAGCGAGAGCGAGAGCGAGAGCCGAGAGCGAGAGCGAGAGCGAGAGCGAGAGCGAGAGCGAGAGCGAGAGCGAGAGCGAGAGCGAGAGCGAGAGCGAGAGCGAGAGCGAGGAGCGAGAGCGAGAGCGAGAGCGACGGATCCTTCAAGTGTATTGCGGATCTTGCAACCTGAGGACGCGAAGGAGACAAATATCAGGCGATGCTTTACCTTTCTAACTTCCGGCTTAGTAACCGAAGCTGAACTAAGGATGCAATCCATTTGAAAGCTATCTGTTCGTTTTTTAAGACGGAGATGGGCGCTAAGAATACGGCTTCATTACATGATTGGTTGTTGTGGCTATCTGAGCGTACCTGGCTGTTTTCACTGTAACTGTGTCTATATGGACAGCCCAGGACTGAAAGGTCACGGCTGGAGCCTGCCTGTCGGGCTTACTTCTGTGAAGCATGGGCCGGATCCAGACAATCTTCAAGGGGGGGGGGGGGGGGGGGGTCATCAATTGCAGTGGTGCCTTTACTTATATGGTCCACTATATTTTGAGGGTGACCCTATTTCAGCATTTTTTTTAACTTGACAAAGTTGGCTGTAGGTATTTGCAATATCAATCGTACCCTTTCTATCATTTAAAGTGCCGCGGATGAGTGCTAACATATATTATTTTGTACAGTCAAGGGCGGTCCCAGACGGCTGATGAATAATTAACCAAGAGGGAAGTCGAGGTTTCTTGACCAGGGGGGGGGGGGGGGGGCCATGGTTGGCAAAGTTGCTGTTTGTGGTATACGTTTTGTACTCTGTTGTATTCTGATTGAGAGCTGAGGTCTCCAGAGCTTGATCCAGTTGACTGAATCAAATCAAATATGATTATTAATCATATCTGATTTGATTGTATGTATGTATGTATTTAGGTGCTTCCACAATGGGGTTTTCTAGCAACCACGTCTATGAACATATAATACACACATGTTTAAACTAGGCTTACGACACGACATACGACACATTTCGATTGTTTACTTTCCCTTTTCAAATAGTACGAACAATTTCAAAACAGTATTAAAGAGTACAAAATGCATACCAGCGAACATCAACTTTGCCAACCATGGGGGGGGGGGGGGGGGGTGAAAGTGGAAGTGGCAGCCGTTTTTACAAGCAGTAAATCTTATGCATGCGATAAACTATTATTGCGCCGCAAAGCGGCGCCAAAAATTGGGGTTTTGAGCGGGTTGGAGAACTAATTTTTGCTATTGGAACCAGCATGCAGGGTCAAAATGAGGAAATATGTCTAGAGCAAAAGGTGGTGTCAAAAGACATATTGCCCCCCCCCCCCATTTAAGGCCAAATGTGGGGCCATGGCCCCATACTCTCCCCCCTCCCTGCGGCCGCCAGTGTGTACAGTCTATATTAGACCCTTTTGTACTGGAAAAGAACACTGATTGATTTACGCCGCTTAGCGGCGCATAATTTTTTTCTTTATTTTGTTTTTGTCTGGATAACTAGGCCCTAAAAAATCGAAAGGTTCTATAATCTATATGTATCAGCCCAAGGGGGCCCTCAGAGCCCCTCTAGTCCGATACGTTGTTGCCTCTGGTATAAAGGCACGTTGGTGCCCCTTCATAGACCAGGGACGGGAGGCATGAAGGGACATCTTTTTTTGCATAATTTAGCAATTTTAATTTAGCATCATTTCGCGATTTTTTTCTTCCAGCGACCAATGCTTGTGATTTCATTGCGGCACCAGACCATTGTTTTCCCTCATGGATTCAAGGAGGCTGGAGGCACAGTGCCCCGGTGTCTCCCCTCGCCCCACAGTGCCGCCTATCGTCACGATGGTGCCCCTGGCACACCGGCGCGGTGGTGCTTTTTTTCTTCGGTTTTCCGGATTCCACCGGCGGTTTATTTTTCCAACCAACCACACACATACACACACACACAACATATATACATACACAAACACACACGCGCACCTACATACACATACACAATCTGTCATCGCGTCACTGCTTCGCCGTATTTGGGCCAGACTACGTCTCATGCGGCGGCTACGGCGGAAAGTCTACGTCAGATACATGCACGTCTCTATATACCTGAACCTACCTATTGGAATGTTATTCCTACGTGGGCTCACTAGGCATACAGGACCATTTACTCTGATATTTTTTCAGCTTTCCATTCAATATGCTTTTCTATTTCCTGGTCATTTTTTAAAGTGGGAGATTAGGTGAGATAGGCGCAATACCCTATCCCGTCTGATTACATATTGGCCACATATATTTGCATGATTCACTAGAGCGTTTTCGGAGGTTCCCAATAACACGGTTGATTCGTTAATATGTTCTCTGTCTGGTATCATATTATTTTCTAAGAGCCACGCTTTGAATATCGTTCCAAAAACGAAGAACTCGTGGGCAATGCCAGCATTTATGTACTATTGTTTCTGCTATGTTTACGCAGTGAGAGCAATCACTGCTTTCTGTAAGGCCCATGCGGAATAGCAGAATGTTCGTGACGTGGATACGTGTGATAATTTTATAATACAGTGCCCTATGTGTGGAAGACATGTTAGTTTTCATAATATTTTGATAAGCGTCTTGCCAGCAAATGTCGTCACCGTAACGTTCGCTCCATGCCCGTCCCCACGTGTGCTTATACTCCTTAAGTTGGTCGTTGATAATAATATTATATAAGTATTTTGTCCCTTTGGAGCGGGAAAAATGAAGGATATTGCCGGATGAATAACCGGTGCAGGGAGTTTCTCCTTCACTGATCTCAACCATACGTTGGGAAAGCTCTGTTTCAGCCCTATATAGTCTAGGCACTGATCTCAACCATGCGTTGGGAAAGCTCTGTTTCAGCCCTATATAGTCTAGGTACTGATCTCAACCATACGTTGGGAAAGCTCTGTTTCAGCCCTATATAGTCTAGGTACTGATCTCAACCATACGTTGGGCAGCTCTGTTTCAGCCCTATATAGTCTAGGTACTGATCTCAACCATACGTTGGGAAAGCTCTGTTTCAGCCCTATATAGTCTAGGTACTGATCTCAACCATACGTTGGGAAAGCTCTGTTTCAGCCCTATATAGTCTAGGCACTGATCTCAACCATGCGTTGGGAAGCTCTGTTTCAGCCCTATATAGTCTAGGTACTGATCTCAACCATACGTTGGGCAGCTCTGTTTCAGCCCTATATAGTCTAGGTACTGATCTCAACCATACGTTGGGAAAGCTCTGTTTCAGCCCTATATAGTCTAGGTACTGATCTCAACCATACGTTGTGCAAGCTCTGTTTCAGCCCTATATAGTCTAGGCACTGATCTCAACCATACGTTGGGCAAGCTCTGTTTCAGCCCTATATAGTCTAGGTACTGATCTCAACCATACGTTGGGCAAGCTCTGTTTCAGCCCTATATAGTCTAGGCACTGATCTCAACCATACGTTGGGAAAGCTCTGTTTCAGCCCTATATAGTCTAGGCACTGATCTCAACCATACGTTGGGCAAGCTCTGTTTCAGCCCTATATAGTCTAGGTACTGATCTCAACCATACGTTGGGAAAGCTCTGTTTCAGCCCTATATAGTCTAGGTACTGATCTCAACCATACGTTGGGCAAGCTCTGTTTCAGCCCTATATAGTCTAGGTACTGATCTCAACCATACGTTGGGCAGCTCTGTTTCAGCCCTATATAGTCTAGGTACTGATCTCAACCATACGTTGGGCAAGCTCTGTTTCAGCCCTATATAGTCTAGGTACTGATATCAACCATACGTTGGGCAAGCTCTGTTTCAGCCCTATATAGTCTAGGTACTGATTTCAACCATACGTTGGGAAAGCTCTGTTTCAGCCCTATATAGTCTAGGCACTGATCTCAACCATACGTTGGGCAGCTCTGTTTCAGCCCTATATAGTCTAGGTACTGATCTCAACCATACGTTGGGAAGCTCTGTTTCAGCCCTATATAGTCTAGGTACTGATCTCAACCATACGTTGGGAAGCTCTGTTTCAGCCCTATATAGTCTAGGTACTGATCTCAACCATACGTTGGGAAAGCTCTGTTTCAGCCCTATATAGTCTAGGTACTGATCTCAACCATACGTTGGGAAGCTCTGTTTCAGCCCTATATAGTCTAGGTACTGATCTCAACCATACGTTGGGAAAGCTCTGTTTCAGCCCTATATAGTCTAGGTACTGATCTCAACCATACGTTGGGAAAGCTCTGTTTCAGCCCTATATAGTCTAGGTACTGATCTCAACCATGCGTTGGGAAGCTCTGTTTCAGCCCTATATAGTCTAGGTACTGATCTCAACCATACGTTGGGCAAGCTCTGTTTCAGCCCTATATAGTCTAGGCACTGATCTCAACCATACGTTGGGCAAGCTCTGTTTCAGCCCTATATAGTCTAGGTACTGATCTCAACCATACGTTGGGAAAGCTCTGTTTCAGCCCTATATAGTCTAGGTACTGATCTCAACCATACGTTGGGAAAGCTCTGTTTCAGCCCTATATAGTCTAGGTACTGATCTCAACCATACGTTGTGCAAGCTCTGTTTCAGCCCTATATAGTCTAGGTACTGATCTCAACCATACGTTGTGCAAGCTCTGTTTCAGCCCTATATAGTACTGATCTCAACCATACGTTGGGAAAGCTCTGTTTAAGCCCTATATAGTCTAGGCACTGATCTCAACCATACGTTGGGAAAGCTCTGTTTCAGCCCTATATAGTACTGATCTCAACCATACGTTGGGAAAGCTCTGTTTAAGCCCTATATAGTCTAGGCACTGATCTCAACCATACGTTGGGAAAGCTCTGTTTCAGCCCTATATAGTCTAGGCGCTGATCTCAACCATACGTTGGGAAGCTCTGTTTCAGCCCTATATAGTCTAGGTACTGATCTCAACCATACGTTGGGAAAGCTCTGTTTCAGCCCTATATAGTCTAGGTACTGATCTCAACCATACGTTGGGCAAGCTCTGTTTCAGCCCTATATAGTCTAGGTACTGATCTCAACCATACGTTGGGCAAGCTCTGTTTCAGCCCTATATAGTCTAGGCACTGATCTCAACCATGCGTGGGGAAAGCTCTGTTTCAGCCCTATATAGTACTGATCTCAACCATACGTTGGGAAAGCTCTGTTTAAGCCCTATATAGTCTAGGCACTGATCTCAACCATACGTTGGGAAGCTCTGTTTCAGCCCTATATAGTCTAGGTACTGATCTCAACCATACGTTGGGAAAGCTCTGTTTCAGCCCTATATAGTCTAGGTACTGATCTCAACCATACGTTGGGAAAGCTCTGTTTCAGCCCTATATAGTCTAGGCACTGATCTCAACCATACGTTGGGCAAGCTCTGTTTCAGCCCTATATAGTCTAGGTACTGATCTCAACCATACGTTGGGAAAGCTCTGTTTCAGCCCTATATAGTCTAGGCACTGATCTCAACCATACGTTGGGCAAGCTCTGTTTCAGCCCTATATAGTCTAGGTACTGATCTCAACCATACGTTGGGAAAGCTCTGTTTCAGCCCTATATAGTCTAGGCACTGATCTCAACCATACGTTGGGCAAGCTCTGTTTCAGCCCTATATAGTCTAGGTACTGATCTCAACCATACGTTGGGAAAGCTCTGTTTCAGCCCTATATAGTCTAGGTACTGATCTCAACCATACGTTGGGCAAGCTCTGTTTCAGCCCTATATAGTCTAGGTACTGATCTCAACCATACGTTGTGCAAGCTCTGTTTCAGCCCTATATAGTCTAGGTACTGATCTCAACCATACGTTGGGCAAGCTCTGTTTCAGCCCTATATAGTCTAGGCACTGATCTCAACCATACGTTGGGAAAGCTCTGTTTTAGCCCTATATAGTCTAGGTACTGATTTCAACCATGCGTTGGGCAAGCTCTGTTTCAGCCCTATATAGTCTAGGTACTGATCTCAACCATGCGTTGGGCAAGCTCTGTTTCAGCCCTATATAGTCTAGGTACTGATCTCAACCATACGTTGGGCAGCTCTGTTTCAGCTCTATATAGTTAGTCTAGGTGGATTCCGTTTATGCCGTACACATCTCTTAGCCGCGTGAAATCCATCAATGTGCCATTTTGATCAAGTAAATCATTTAACGTTACAAGACCTTTCTCACGCCAATCTCGTGATTTCTCGCTTAGGGAATTTGGTAAAGTCCGAATACCCAATGTTGCAACAGCTTATATCTGCTATATCAACAACCGTAAAAGCTTTCATGTATTTTCCATATGCTAATATTACTTCCTTCCAGAAAATATTGTTTGTGCTCTGCAGTCTTTTTAAGTGATGCTTCATTTCTTTCCGAACGAAATGCACCCTTGCTCACCATTACCGTGAATAATGTCGTCGACAAGTGTGGTGAGGTGATCTCTCTTCTAGCCCATGCCAACTTCAGAGCAGTAATATAAGTTGAAACATCAGGCATTCCTAAGCCACCCATGCCTTGCTCCATGTATACACTTTGGCGACTCACTATCTCTTTTACCGCTCCAAAGAAATTTGAACAATGCTGTGTTCATGCGTCGTATAAATTCTACACTTGGGTTCCGCAGTGCGGCAAACAAGTGTGTGAATTTTGGCAAGAGTAGATATTTTATTATAGTAACTTTGCCATACAAAGTCAAATACCTCATGTTCCACATTTTAATAGTAGCCTGCATTTCTCCAAACTTACTATCAAATTATTAGCACACATAGCGTCGTCATCATTTTCAAAGTAAATGCCCAGAACCTTCATTTTATTTACCCATTTAATTCCCAAACCAGGACAGATTAGGTCCTTTGCTTCCGCATTACTTCCTATCCACATGGCTTGTGTTTTTTTTCCTCAATATTGGGGCTAAGCCAGAAACTTGGCAAATTATGCCCAGGTCATCAAAGAGTGCTCTACACACTATTTACTGAACGGTCGAGCATGCAAAGCGTATCGTCACAATAGTCGTTGTACTAATAGTCAGTAATAGTACTAATGTCGTTGTACTAATAGTCAATATACCTTGCGAACACAGTCATTTATTGTTATTACTCTAATTCGAGAGTTGTTTTGGATCATTCTAATTAAGCATTCCATTACCAGAAAAAAACAGGTAACAACTTAAGGGGTCCCCGTGCCTACACGATCTGTGCAATGCAATTGACCCAGAAAGGTGTCCCATTGTACAGTATCCTTGCCAAAGAACCCTCATATAATATCTCAAACCACTTGACCATCTGTTCGGGAAGTTTTTGATTATTTAAGATGGCTTTAATAAGGCGCCAGCTGACCGAGTTAAAGGCCCTCGTTGTCTAAACTGACAAACAGAGCTGTCTGCCTGTTTTGCTTGAGGGTATGCTGCTATATCTGACAAGTCTCGTATTTTCTCCAATAAATCTGCCTTTTATGAACCTGCTTGACATGAACTAATTAGTTGAGAATTACCTGTTTCAGTATTACCCCCGACATAATCTTATAGCAGGTATTTAGCAGCGTGATTGGCCTATATGAGCCTATCATGTCTCTGGGTTTGTTCCCTTTCGGCAGAGAGTGAGTATACCGTCTCGGAGTGTGCTCGAGAGTTTTGGCAGGAGAGTGAGTATACCGTCTCGGAGTGTGCTCGGAGTTTCGGCAGGAGAGTGAGTATACCGTCTCGGAGTGTGCTCGGGAGTTTTGGCAGGAGAGTGAGTATACCGTCTCGGAGTGTGCTCGGGAGTTTCGGCAGGAGAGGTGAGTTACCGTCTCGGAGTGTGCTCGGAGTTTTGGCAGGAGAGTGAGTATACCGTCTCGGAGTGTGCTCGGGAGTTTTGGCAGGAGAGTGAGTATACCGTCTCGGAGTGTGCTCGGGAGTTTCGGCAGGAGAGTGAGTATACGTCTCGGAGTGTGCTCGGGAGTTTTGGCAGGAGAGTGAGTATACCGTCTCGGAGTGTGCTCGGGAGTTTTGGCAGGAGAGGTGAGTATAACCGTCTCGGAGTGTGCTCGGGAGTTTTCGGGCAGGAGAGTGAGTATACCGTCTCGGAGTGTGCTCGGGGAGTTTTGGCAGGAGAGTGAGTATACCGTCTCGGAGTGTGCTCGGGAGTTTTGGCAGGAGAGTGAGTATACCGTCTCGGAGTGTGCTCGGGAGTTTCGGCAGGAGAGTGAGTATACGTCTCGGAGTGTGCTCGGGAGTTTTGGCAGGAGAGTGAGTATACCGTCTCGGAGTGTGCTCGGGAGTTTTGGCAGGAGAGTGAGTATACCGTCTCGAGTGTGCTCGGGAGTTTCGGCAGGAGAGTGAGTATACCGTCTCGGAGTGTGCTCGGGAGTTTCGGCAGGAGAGTGAGTATACCGCTCGGAGTGTGCTCTGGAGTTTTGCGAGCACAGTCATTTATTGTTATTACTCTAATTCGAGAGTTGTTTTGGATCATTCTAATTAAGCATTCCATTACCAAAAAAAACAGGTAACAACTTAAGGGGTCACCGTGCCTACACGATCTGTGCAATGCATTGACCCAGAAAGGTGTCCATTGTACAGTATCCTTGCCAAAGAACCCTCATATAATATCTCAAACCACTTGACCATCTGTTCGGGGAAGTTTTTGATTATTTAAGATGGCTTTAATAAAGCGCCAGCTGACCGAGTTAAAGGCCCCTCGTTGTCTAAACTGACAAACAGAGCTGTCTGCCTGTTTTGCTTGAGGTATGCTGCTATATCTGACCAAGTCTCGTATTTTCTCCCAATAAATCTGCCTTTTATGAAACTGCTTTGACATGAACTAATTAGTTTGAGAATTACTGTTTCAGTATTACCCCCGACATAATCTTATAGCAGGTATTTAGCAGCGTGATTGGCCTATATGAGCCTATCATGTCCTCTGGTTTGTTCCCTTTCGGCAGGAGAGTGAGTATACCGTCTCGGAGTGTGCTCGAGAGTTTTGGCAGGAGAGTGAGTATACCGTCTTCGGAGTGTGCTCGGGAGTTTCGGCAGGAGAGTGAGTATACCGTCTCGGAGTGTGCTCGGGAGTTTTGGCAGGAGAGTGAGTATACGTATCGGAGTGTGCTCGGAGTTTTCGGCAGGAGAGTGAGGTATACCGCTCGGAGTGTGCTCGGGAGTTTTGGCAGGAGAGTGAGTATACCGTCTCGAGTGTGCTCGGGAGTTTTGGCAGGAGAGTGAGTATACCCGTCTCGGAGTGTGCTCGGGAGTTTCGCAGGAGAGTGAGAATACCGTCTCGAGTTGCTCGGGAGTTTTGCAGGAGAGTGAGTATACCGTCTCGGAGTGTGCTCGGGAGTTTTGGCAGGAGAGTGAGTATAACCGTCTCGGAGTGTGCTCGGGAGTTTCGCGCAGGAGTGAGTATACCGTCGCGAGTGTGCTCGGAGTTTCGGCAGGAGAGTGAGTATACCGTCTCGGAGTGTGCTCGGGAGTTTTGGCAGGAGAGTGAGTATACCGTCTCGGAGTGTGCTCGGGAGTTTCGGCAGGAGAGTGAGTATCCGTCTCGGAGTGTGCTCGGGAGTTTTGGCAGGAGAGTGAGTATACCGTCCTCGGAGTGTGCTCGGGAGTTTTGGCAGGAGAGTGAGTAATACCGTCTCGGAGTGTGCTCGGGAGTTTTGGCAGGAGAGTGAGTATACCGTCTCGGAGTGTGCTCGGAGGTTCGGCAGGAGAGTGAGTATACCGTCTCGGAATGTGCTCGGGAGTTTTGGCAGGAGAGTGAGTATACCGTCTCGAGTGTGCTCGGGAGTTTCGGCAGGAGAGTGAGTATACCGTCTCGAGTGTGCTCGGGAGTTTCGGCAGGAGAGTGAGTATACCGTCTCGGAGTGTGCTCGGGGAGTTTCGGTAGGAGAGTGAGTATACGTCTCGGAGTGTGCTCGGGAGTTTTGGCAGGAGAGTGAGTATACCGTCTCGGAGTGTGCTCGGGAGTTTTGGCGAGAGAGTGAGTATACCGTCTCGGAGTGTGCTCGGGAGTTTCGGCAGGAGAGTGAGTATACCGTCTCGGAGTGTGCTCGGGAGTTTTGGCAGGAGAGTGAGTATACCGTCTCGGAGTGTGCTCGGGAGTTTCGGCAGGAGAGTGAGTATACCGTCTCGGAGTGTGCTCCGGGAGTTTCGGCAGGAGAGTGAGTATACCGTCTCGGAAGTGTGCTCGGGAGTTTTGGCAGGAGAGTGAGTATACCGTCTCGGAGTGTGCCTCGGGAGTTTCGGCAGGAGAGTGAGTATACCGTCTCGGAGTGTGCTCGGGAGTTCGGCAGGAGAGTGAGTATACCGTCTCGAGTGTGCTCGGGAGTTTCGGCAGGAGAGTGAGTATACCGTCTCGGAGTGTGCTCGGGAGTCTCGGCAGGAGAGTGAGTATACCGTCTCGGAGTGTGCTCGGGAGTTTCGGCAGGAGAGTGAGTATACCGCTCGGAGTGTGCTCGGGAGTTTCGGCAGGAGAGTGAGTATACCGTCTTCGGAGTGTGCTCGGGAGTTTCGGCAGGAGAGTGAGTCTACCGTCCTCGGAGTGTGCTCGGGAGTTTCGGCAGGAGAATGAGTATACCGTCTCGGAGTGTGCTCGGGAGTTTCGGCAGGAGAGTGAGTATACGTCTCGGAGTTGTGCTCGGGAGTTTCGGCAGGAGAGGTGAGTATACCGTCTCGCGAGGTGGTGCTCGGGAGTTTCGGCAGGAGAGTGAGTAATACCGTCTCGGAGTGTGCTCGGAGTTTCGGCAGGAGAGTGAGTATACCGTCTCGGAGTGTGCTCGGGAGTTTTGGCAGGAGAGTGAGTATACCGTCTCGGAGTGTGCTCGGGAGTTTTGGCAGGAGAGTGAGTATACCGTCTCGGAGTGTGCTCGGGAGTTTTGGCAGGAGAGTGGAGTATACTGTCTCGGAGTGTGCTCGGGAGTTTTGGCAGGAGAGTGAGTATACGTCTCGGAGTGTGCTCGGGAGTTTCGGCAGGAGAGTGATTATACCGTCTCGGAGTGTGCTCGGGAGTTTTGGCAGGAGAGTGAGTATACCGTCTCGGAGTGTGCTCGGGAGTTTTGGCAGAGAGTGAGTATACCGTCTCGGAGTGTGCTCGGGAGTTTTGGCAGGAGAGTGAGTATACCGTCTCGGAGTGTGCTCGGGAGTTTTCGGCAGGAGAGTGAGTATACCGTCTCGAAGTGTGCTCGGGAGTTTTGGCAGGAGAGTGAGTATACCGTCTCGGAGTGTGCTCGGAGTTTCGGCAGGAGAGTGAGTATACGTCTCGGAGTGTGCTCGGGAGTTTCGGCAGGAGAGTGAGTATACCGTCTCGGAGTGTGGCTCGGGAGTTTCGGCAGAGAGTGAGTATACCGTCTCGGAGTGTGCTCGGGAGTTTTGGCAGGAGAGTGGAGTATACCGTCTCGGAGTGTGCTCGGGAGTTTCGGCAGGAGAGTGAGTATACCGTCTCGGAGTGTGCTCGGGAGTTTCGGCAGGAGAGTGAGTAGTACCGTCTCGGAGTGTGCTCGGGAGTTTCGGCAGGAGAGTAAGTATACCGTCTCGGAGTGTGCTCGGGAGTTTTGGCAGGAGAGTGAGTATACCGTCTCGGAGTGTGTTCGGAGTTTCTCGGCAGGAGAGTGAGTATACCGTCTCGGAGTGTGCTCGGGAGTTTTGGCAGGAGAGTGAGTATACCGTCTCGGAGTGTGCTCGGAGTTTCGGCAGGAGAGTGAGTATACCGTCTCGGAGTGTGCTCGGGAGTTTCGCAGGAGAGTGAGTATACCGTCTCGGAGTGTGCTCGGGAGTTTCGGCAGGAGAGTGAGTATACCGTCTCGGAGTGTGCTCGGGAGTTTTGGCAGGGAGTGAGTATACCGTCTCGGAGTGTGCTCGGGAGTTTCGGCCAGGAGAGTGAGTATACCGTCTCGGAGTGTGCTCGGGAGTTTTGGCAGGAGAGTGAGTATACCGTCTCGGAGTGTGCTCGGGAGTTTCGGCAGGAGAGTGAGTATACCGTCCTCGGAGTGTGCTCGGGAGTTTCGGCAGGAGAGTGAGTATACCGTCTCGGAGTGTGCTCGGGAGTTTCGGCAGGAGAGTGAGTATACCGTCTCGAGTGTGCTCGGGAGTTTTGGCAGGAGAGTGAGTATACCGTCTCGAGTGTGCTCGGGAGTTTCGGCAGGAGAGTGAGTATACCGTCTCGGAGTGTGCTCGGGAGTTTCGGCAGGAGAGTGAGGTATACCGTCTCGAGTGTGCTCGGGAGTTTGTGCAGGAGAGTGAGTATAAACCGTCCTCGGAGTGTGCTCGGGAGTTTTGGCAGGAGAGTGAGTATACCGTCTCGGAGTGTGCTCGGAGTTTCGGCAGGAGAGTGAGTATAGACCGTTCTCGGAGTGTGCTCGGGAGTTTCGGCAGGAGAGTGAGTATACCGTCTCGGAGTGTGCTCGGGAGTTTTGGCAGGAGAGTGAGTATACCGTCTCGGAGTGTGCTCGGGAGTTTCGGCAGGAGAGTGAGTATACCGTTCGGAGTGTGGCTCGGGAGTTTTGGCAGGAGAGTGAGTATACCGTCTCGGAGTGTGCTCGGGAGTTTCGCAGGAGAGTGAGTATCCGTCTCGGAGTGTGCTCGGGAGTTTCGGCAGGAGAGTGAGTATACCGTCTCGGAGTGTGCTCGGGAGTTTCGGCAGGAGAGTGAGTATACCGTCTCGAGTGTGCTCGGGAGTTTCGGCAGGAGAGTGAGTATAGACCGTCTCGGAGTGTGCTCGGGAGTTTCGGCAGGAGAGTGAGTATACCGTCTCGGAGTGTGCTCGGGAGTTTCGGCAGGAGAGTGAGTATTGCCGTCTCGGAGTGTGCTCGGGAGTTTCGGCAGGAGAGTGAGTATACCGTCTCGGAGTGTGCTCGGGAGTTTCGGCAGGAGAGTGAGTATACCGTCTCGGAGTGTGCTCGGGAGTTTCGCAGGAGAGGTGAGTATACCGTCTCGGAGTGTGCTCGGAGTTTTGGCAGGAGAGTGAGTTACCGTCCTCGGAGTGTGCTCGGGAGGTTTCGGCAGGAGAGTGAGTATACCGTCTCGGAGTGTGCTCGGGAGTTTCGGCAGGAGAGTGAGTATACCGTCTCGGAATGTGCTCGGGAGTTTCGCAGGAGAGTGAGTATACCGTCTCGAGTGTGCTCGGGAGGTTTTGGCAGGAGGTGAGTATACCGTCTCGGAGTGTGCTCGGGAGTTTTGGCAGGAGAGTGAGTATACCGTCTCGGAGTGTGGCTCGGGAGTTTCGGCAGGAGAGTGAGTATACCGTCTCGGAGTGTGCTCGGAGTTTCGGCAGGAGAGTGAGTATACCGTCTCGGAATGTGCTCGGGAGTTTCGGCAGGAGGAGGGTGAGGTATACCGTCTCGGAGTGTGCTCGGAGTTTGGCAGGAGAGTGAGTATACCGTCTCGGAGTGTGCTCGGGAGTTTGCGCAGGAGAGTGAGTATACCGTCTCGAGTGTGCTCGGAGTTTTGCAGGAGAGTGAGTATACCGTCTCGGAGTGTGCTCGGGAGTTTGGCAGGAGAGTGAGTATACCGTCTCGAGTGTGCTCGGGAGTTTCGGCAGGAGAGTGAGTATACGTCTCGGAGTGTGCTCGGGAGTTTCGGCAGGAGAGTGAGTATACCGTCTCGGAGTGTGCCGGGATTCGGCAGGAGTGAGTATCCGTTCTCGGAGTGTGTCTCGGAGTTTCGGCAGGAGAGTGAGTATACCGTCTCGGAGTGTGCTCGGGAGATTTGGCAGGAGAGTGAGTATACCGTCTCGGAGTGTGCTCGGGAGTTTTGGCAGAGAGTGAGTATACCGTCTCGGAGTGTGCTCGGGAGTTTTGGCAGGAGAGTGAGTATACCGTCTTGGAATGTGCTCGGGGAGTTTTGGCAGGAGAGTGAGTATACCGTCTCGGAGTGTGCTCGGGAGTTCGGCAGGAGAGTGAGATACCGTCTCGGAGTGTGCTCGGGAGTTTTGGCAGGAGAGTGAGTATACCGTCTCGGAGTGTGCTCGGGAGTTTTGGCAGGAGAGTGAGTATACCGTCTCGGAGTGTGCTCGGGAGTTTCGGCAGGAGAGTGAGTATACCGTCTCGGAGTGTGCTCGGGAATTTTGGCAGGAGAGTGAGTATACCGTCTCGGAGTGTGCTCGGGAGTTTCGGCAGGAGAGTGAGTATACGTCTCGGAGTGTGCTCGGAGTTTCGCAGGAGAGTGAGTATACCGTCTCGAGTGTGCTCGGGAGTTTCGGCAGGGAGAGTGAGTATACCGTCTCGGAGTGTGCTCGGGAGTTTTGGCAGGAGAGTGAGTATACCGTCTCGGAGTGTGCTCGGAGTTTCGGCAGGAGAGTGAGTATACCGTCTCGGAGTGTGCTCGGGAGTTTCGGCAGGAGAGTGGTATACCGTCTCGGAGTGTGCCTCGGAGTTTCGGCAGGAGAGTGAGTATACCGTCTCGGAGTGTGCTCGGGAGTTTCGGCAGGAGAGTGAGTATACCGTCTCGGAGTGTGCTCGGAGTTTTGGCAGAGGAGAGTGAGTATACCGTCTCGGAGGTGTGCTCGGAGTTTCGGCAGGGAGAGTGAGTATACCGTCTCGGAGTGTGCTCGGGAGGTTTCGGCAGGAGAGTGAGTATACCGTCTCGGAGTGTGCTCGGGAGTTTGGCGAGGAGAGGGGTGAGTATACCGTCTCGGAGTGTGCTCGGAGTTTCGGCAGGAGAGTGAGTATACCGTCT
>JAXIVJ010002017.1:25000-119918 GCA_036785665.1 Chirona hameri | reverse complement strand
GGGAGCCCCCCCCCCCTCAAACAGATCAGTACATCTGAGAGACCCCCCTCAAACAGATCAGTACATCTGAGAGACCCCCTCAAACAGATCAGTACATCTGAGAGCCCCCCCCCCCCCAAACAGATCAGTACATCTGAGAGACCCCCCTCAAACAGGTCAGTACATCTGAGGGACGTCCCCCCCCCCTTCAAACAGATCAGTACATCTGAGAGACCCCCTCAAACAGATCAGTACATCTGAGAGACCCCCTCAAACAGATCAGTACATCTGAGAGACCCCCTCAAACAGGTCAGTACATCTGAGAGCCCCCCTCAAACAGATCAGTACATCTGAGAGACCCCCCTCAAACAGATCAGTACATCTGAGAGCCCCCCCCCCCCTCAAACAGGTCAGTACATCTTAGAGACCCCCCTCAAACAGATCAGTACATCTGAGAGCCCCCCCCCCCCTCAAACAGATCAGTACATCTGAGAGACCCCCTCAAACAGATCAGTACATCTGAGAGCCCCCCCCTCAAACAGATCAATACATCTGAGAGACCCCCTCAAACATCAGTACATCTGAGAGCCCCCCCCCCCCCCCCTCAATAGATCAGTACATCTGAGAGCCCCCCTCAAACAGATCAGTACATCTGAGAGCCCCCCTCAAACAGATCAGTACATCTGAGAGCCCCCCCCTCAAACAGATCAGTACATCTGAGAGCCCCCCCCCCCCCTCAAACAGATCAGTACATCTGAGAGACCCCCTCAAACAGGTCGGTAAATCTGAGAGCCCCCCCCCCCCCCCCCCCTCAAACAGATCAGTACATCTGAGAGACCCCCCTCAAACAGATCAATACATCTGAGAGCCCCCCCCCCTCAAACAGATCAGTACATCTGAGAGACCCCCTCAAACAGATCAGTACATCTGAGAGACCCCCTCAAACAGATCAGTACATCTGAGAGCCCCCCCCCCCCCTCAAACAGGTCAGTACATCTGAGACCCCCCTCAAACAGATCAGTACATCTAAGAGCCCCCCCCCCCTCAAACAGATCAGTACATCTGAGAGACCCCCTCAAACAGATCAGTACATCTGAGAGCCCCCCCCCCCCCCCCCCCCAAACAGATCAGTACATCTAAGAGACCCCCTCAAACAGATCAGTACATCTGAGAGCCCCCCTCAAACAGATCAGTACATCTGAGAGCCCCCCTCAAACAGATCAGTACATCTGAGAGACCCCCTCAAACAGATCAGTACATCTGAGAGACCCCCCTCAAACAGGTCAGTACATCTGAGAGACTCCCTCAAACAGGTCAGTACATCTGAGAGACCCCCTCAAACAGATAAGTACATCTGAGAGCCCCCCCCCCCCCTCAAACAGATCAGTACATCTGAGCCCCCCCCCCCCCCCCCCCCCCCCCCCCCCCCCCTCAAACAGATCAGTACATCTGAGAGACCCCCTCAAACAGGTCAGTAGCACGGTTACACATGGGAGGAATGTCTCAGGCAGGTCAGTGTGTATGTCATACACGGAACAGGCTGGGACAGTGGTGTGATGTGATGGCCGGCCCCAGCAGCGGCGGCCGTGGACAGTGGGTGTGATGTGATGGCCGTCCCCGCGGCGGCGGCCGTGGACAGTGGTGGACAGTGGTGTGATGTAATGGCCGGCCCCAGCAGCGGCGGCGGCCGTGGCCAGTGGTGGACAGTGGTGTGATGTGATGGCCGGCCCAGCAGCGGCGGCCGTGGACAGTGGTGTGATGTGATGGCCGTCCCCGCGGCGGCGGCCGTGGACAGTGGTGGACAGTGGTGTGATGTGATGGCCGGCCCAGCAGCGGCGGCGGCCGTGGCCAGTGGTGGACAGTGGTGTGATGTGATGGCCGGCCCAGCAGCGGCGGCCGTGGACAGTGGTGTGATGTGATGGCCGGCCCAGCGGCGGCGGCGGCCGTGGCCAGTGGTGTGATGTGATGGCCGTTGCCAGCTCAGAACGAGCGGTGAAGGTGAAGGATCTGCTTATTGAGAGCTGGTGCTTTTCTCGTGTGTGCAATTGTTTGGTGTAGTAATATTTGGTGTGTATTTTTTTGTCGCTGTCTAGCATGATTGTTAATAACCCTGGCAGATGCATGCTCAGTTTTCCTCTCAGTTCTCCAACTGTGCCCCAATCAGATTTTGTCTAGGTCTTTCTCATACCCTTAAAAGACGTCATCTACACCAGTTTCGGCCATTCGGTTTGACCCCGGTCATCTCTGATGCCTGTTTGTCTCGTCTGACGCCTGTTTGTCTCGTCTGACTCTGTGACTCGGTGACCCGCCAGATCTACGGCACGTTCAACCGCGCGATGCTGCGCATGCAGCCCGGCGCTGAAGACGTACGCCGAGCCTCTGACGTCTGCGATGGTGGAGTTCTACCTGCGCTCGCAGCAGCGGTTCACGCAGGACATGCAGCCGCACTACGTCTACTCGCCGCGAGAGATGACGCGCTGGGTGCGCGGCATCTGTGAGGCCATCAGGTGCGCCGGCAGGCCAGGACCGAGAGCAGGGGTGACGGACGGCCGGGGCTGAGAGGAGGGACAGGGGGACAGCGGAGGGGGGCTGAGGGAGCAGGGTGGACTGAGGGGGCTGAGAGGAGGGACAGGGGGACAGCGGAGGGGGGGGGGCTGAGGGTGTCCAGTGGAGGGGTCGTGGGATCGTACTGCAGAGTTGGACTGTGTGTGTGTGTGAGTGGGTCAGTTCGCAGGGCACTGCGGGTGACTGAGACGGGATGTGCTGGCCCCATGTCTGTGACTGAGACGGGATGTGCTGGCCCCATGTCTGTGACTGAGACGGGATGTGCTGGCCCCATGTCTGTGACTGAGACGGGATGTGCTGACCCCATGTCTGTGACTGAGACGGGATGTGCTGGCCCCATGTCTGTGACTGAGATGGGATGTGCTGGCCCCATGTCCTGTGACTGAGACGGGATGTGCTGGCCCCATGTCTGTGACTGAGACGGGATGTGCTGGCCCCATGTCTGTGACTGAGACGGGATGTGCTGGCCCCATGTCTGTGACTGAGACGGGATGTGCTGGCCCCATGTCTGTGACTGAGACGGGATGTGCTGGCCCCATGTCTGTGACTGAGACGGGATGTGCTGGCCCCATGTCTGTGACTGAGACGGGATGTGCTGGCCCCATGTCTGTGACTGAGACGGGATGTGCTGGCCCCATGTCTGTGACTGAGACGGGATGTGCTGGCCCCATGTCTGTGACTGAGACGGGATGTGCTGGCCCCATGTCTGTGACTGAGACGGGATGTGCTGGCCCCATGTCTGTGACTGAGACGGGATGTGCTGGCCCCATGTCTGTGACTGAGACGGGATGTGCTGGCCCCATGTCTGTGACTGAGACAGGATGTGCTGGCCCCATGTCTGTGACTGAGACAGGATGTGCTGGCCCCATGTCTGTGACTGAGACGGGATGTGCTGGCCCCATGTCTGTGACTGAGACAGGATGTGCTGGCCCCATGTCTGTGACTGAGACAGGATGTGCTGGCCCAGGTCTGTGACTGAGACGGGATGTGCTGGCCCCATGTCTGTGACTGAGACGGGATGTGCTGGCCCCATGTCTGTGACTGAGACGGGATGTGCTGGCCCCATGTCTGTGACTGAGACGGGATGTGCTGGCCCCATGTCTGTGACTGAGATGGGATGTGCTGGCCCCATGTCTGTGACTGAGACGGGATGTGCTGGCCCCATGTCTGTGACTGAGACGGGATGTGCTGGCCCCATGTCTGTGACTGAGACGGATGTGCTGGCCCCATGTCTGTGACTGAGACGGGATGTGCTGGCCCCATGTCTGTGACTGAGACGGGATGTGCTGGCCCCATGTCTGTGACTGAGACAGGATGTGCTGGCCCCATGTCTGTGACTGAGACGGGATGTGCTGGCCCCATGTCTGTGACTGAGACAGGATGTGCTGGCCCCATGTCTGTGACTGAGACAGGATGTGCTGCCCCCATGTCTGTGGCCCCCATAATCATCATCATCATCATCATCATCATCATCATCATCATCATCATCATCATCATCATCATCATCATCATCATCATCATCATCATCATCATCATCATCATCATCATCATCATCATCATCATCATCATCATCATCATCATCATCATCATCATCATCATCATCATCATCATCATCATCATCATCATCATCATCATCATCATCATCATCATCATCATCATCATCATCATCATCATCATCATCATCATCATCATCATCATCATCATCATCATCATCATCATCATCATCATCATCATCATCATCATCATCATCATCATCATCATCATCATCATCGTCATCGTCTGACGCCGGCAGGTCGATGGAGGCGGCCACCGTGGAAGACCTGGTGCGGCTCTGGGCGCACGAGGCGCTGCGCCTCTTCCAGGACCGACTGGTGCATGACGAGGAGCGCACCTGGACCAACGAGCACGTGGACGAGGTGGCACTGCGCCACTTCCCCAACATCAACAAGGAGGCGGCGCTGAAGCGGCCGATCCTCTACTCCAACTGGCTCTCCAAGGACTACGTGCCCGTCGACCAGGAGGAGCTGCGAGAGTACGTCAAGGCCAGGCTCAAGGTCAGTGCTATGTGCTCCGCCAGAGCACACGACGTGTAGATGAGTAGCCAGAGGTGGAGGCGTAGGCCATGCAGACAGATTCCGTGGAGAAGTTGTTTGTTCGTTTTGATAATAGCAATAATGACACTTTCTGGAACTTCACGGATTTTTACCAAAACTCGAAGCCTTTGTTTTTTATATGGGTTCAATATTAGTCATATATAGTTTATTCGACGTAATAGTTGAGTTAGGTTTAAATGCATTGCATGACGTTTACCAACAAAAGTTGGGTGTTTTTTATTTGCGTCCCCGTCACTAAATCACCATCACTGGATGACGTGTCAGCAGCCGTGTACACTGCACATGTCCCTGTACTGCGCAGTCAGCTGGCTAACCCGTCACTAACCCGCTAACCCGGCTCCCGGTCTGCGGCAGGTGTTCTACGAGGAGGAGCTGGACGTGCCGCTGGTGCTGTTCAACGAGGTGCTGGACCACGTGCTGCGCATAGACCGCATCTACCGGCAGCCGCAGGGCCACCTGCTGCTGATCGGAGTCAGCGGAGCCGGCAAGACCACGCTGTCTCGCTTCGTCGCCTGGATGAACGGACTATCGGTGTTCCAGATTAAGGTACGTGGATGTGTCGTCTGACACCGTGTCTGCTGGACTGCTGGACTGAATGAGTCTGTCCATGATGTGTTCATTGCCCCCCCCCCCCCCCCCAAGTTACAGAGCCTCGGCTTCCACCACGTCCCTTGCTTTTGTATCATTTACATATATAAACGTAAACACACTCACACTATGGAGGTAGACTGGCAGGTGTCGTTCAGACCTCCGTAGATACTCGGGTACAGTTTGGAGCTCTGACGAGGTTCTGTGTTCCTCAGGTGCACAAGTACAGCGGTGAGGAGTTTGACGGGATTCTGTGCTGCTCGGGTGCACTACAAGTACAGCGGTGAGGACTTTGACGGGGTGTTGTGTTCCTCAGGTGCACAACAAGTACAGCGGTGAGGAGTTTGACGAGGTTCTGTGTTCCTCAGGTGCACAACAAGTACAGCGGTGAGGAGTTTGACGAGGTTCTGTGTTCCTCAGGTGCACAACAAGTACAGCGGTGAGGACTTTGACGAGGTTCTGTGTTCCTCAGGTGCACAACAAGTACAGCGGTGAGGACTTGGACGGGGTTTTGTGTTCCTCAGGTGCACAACAAGTACAGCGGTGAGGACTTTGACGGGGACCTGTGTTCCTCAGGTGCACAACAAGTACAGCGGTGAGGACTTTGACGAGGACCTGCGCACGGTGCTGCGTCGCTCGGGCTGCAAGCGCGAGAAGATCTGCTTCATCCTGGACGAGAGCAACATGCTCGACTCGAGCTTCCTGGAGAGGATGAACACGCTGCTGGCCAACGGAGAGGTGCCCGGACTGTTCGAGGGTGAGTTACAAGGAGTGTCACTGAGCGATGGGTGAGTATTTTGGCAGCGGGGCTGGTTTTGAAGTAATTGTATCAACAACAACAAATTGCAATGCAGTGTTTTCATGATAAATCCGAGTGTAGTATTCGTTAGCACATGGTGGTAGACGGTTAAGTGCCTTGGTGACGAGAACTGAAGACATCAGCAGCTGATGTGTACTGACGCCGGCAGGTGACGAGGCGTCAGCGCTGATGACGCAGTGTAAGGAGGGCTCGCAGCGGGACGGTCTGATGCTCGACTCCAACGAGGAGCTGTACAAGTGGTTCACCAGTCAGGTGATGCGGAACCTGCACGTGGTGTTCACGATGAACCCCAGCTCGGAGGGCCTCAAGGACCGCGCCGCCACCTCGCCGGCCCTCTTCAACCGATGCGTGCTCAACTGGTTCGGCGACTGGAGCAACGGCGCCTTCTTCCAGGTACGGCCACACCGCCGCCGGGAGCCGGGGTCCCACGGTACGGCCACACCGCCGCCGGGAGCCGGGGTCCCACGGTACGGCCACACCGCCGCCGGAAGCCGGGGTCCCACGGTACGGCCACACCGCCGCCGGGAGCCGGGGTCCCACGGTACGGCCACACCGCCGCCGGGAGCTGGGGTCCCACGGTACGGCCATATCGCCGGGAGCCGGGGTCCCACGGTACGGCCATACCGCCGGGAGCCGGGGTCCCACGGTACGGCCATACCGCCGCCGGGAGCTGGAGTCCCACGGTACGGCCATACCGCCGGGAGCCGGGGTCCCACGGTACGGCCATACCGCCGGGAGCCGGGGTCCCACGGTACGGCCATACCGCCGCCGGGAGCTGGGGTCCCACGGTACGGCCATACCGCCGGGAGCCGGGGTCCCACGGTACGGCCATACCGCCGCCGGGAGCCGATGTCCCACGGTACGCGGGACACCGCCGTCGGGAGCCGGGGTCCCACGGTACGGCCACACCGCCGCCGGGAGCCGGGGTCCCACGGTACGGCCACACCGCCGCCGGGAGCCGGGGTCCCACGGTACGGCCACACCGCCGCCGGAAGCCGGGGTCCCACGGTACGGCCATACCGCCGCCGGAAGCCGGGGTCCCACGGTACGGCCATACCGCCGCCGGGAGCCGGGGTCCCACGGTACGGCCATACCGCCGGGAGCCGGGGTCCCACGGTACGGCCACACCGCCGCCGGGAGCCGGGGTCCCACTGTACGGTCACACCGCCGGGAGCCGGGGTCCCACGGTACGGCCATACCGCCGCCGGGAGCCGGGGTCCCACGGTACGGCCATACCGCCGCCGGGAGCCGGGGTCCCACGGTACGGCCACACCGCCGCCGGGAGCCGGGGTCCCACGGTACGGCCATACCGCCGCCGGGCGCCGGGGTCCCACGGTACGGCCATACCGCCGGGAGCCGGGGTCCCACGGTACGGCCACACCGCCGCCGGGAGCCGGGGTCCCACGGTACGGCCATACCGCCGCCGGGCGCCGGCGCCGGGGCCCCACGGTACGGCCATACCGCCGGGAGCCGGGGTCCCACGGAACGGCCACACCGCCGCCGGGAGCCGGGGTCCCACGGCACGGCCATACCGCCGCCGGGCGCCGGGGCCCCACGGTACGGCCATACCGCCGGGAGCCGGGGTCCCACGGTACGGCCACACCGCCGGGATCGCGGTTAGCGGAGACCCAAGGAGGCGGAGGGTTTTTTCCAGCGAAATGATACTCTTTGGCACATGAGTAGTCTTGTATTGCTTGTGATGGAGTCTTGAGCGGCATTGTCTATCATGCAATATGAAGTTAACACCATGTACCTGGTGTTTAACAGCTTATGTTTTCTCCATCGTAAAACTATTTTCTCTCAACGTGAATTTCCTAGGAAGAACCTACTGAAGACGTGAATTTCCTATGAAGTACCTACTGAAGTAAGTACGACTAGTTTCCGTTCTCCTCGAAGAACCCTGCATCCGTTCCCAGATGAGCCCGTATCCTGTAACCCGTGTCTGGCTGTGTCTGTCTCGCAGGTGGGCCGTGAATTCACCAACCGGGTGGACCTGGACCGGGCCAACTGGTCGCCGCCGGGCTACTTCCCGGTGGCCTATGACGAGCTGCCCAACCCGCCCACACACCGGGACGCCATCGTCAACGCGTTCGTGCACGTGCATCAGTCTCTGCACCGAGCCAACCAGCGTCTGACCAAACGGGGCCAGCGCACCACGGCCATCACACCGCGGTCAGTAGGAGAGCAGGGACGGGGGGCGGTACTGGCGGGCCGGGGTGGGGGGGGGGGGGGGGGGGTACTGGCGGGCCGGGGGGGGGGGGGCGGTACTGGCGGGCCGGGGTGGGGTGGGGGGGGGGGGGGGCGGTACTAGCGGGCCGGGGCGTGGGGGGGGGGCGGTACTGGCGGGCCAGGGTGGGTGGGGGGGGGGCGGTACTGGCGGGGGGGCGGTACTGGCGGGCCGGGGTGGGGGGCGGTACTGGCGGGCCGGGGTGGGGGGCGGTACTGGTGGGGTGGGGGGGGCGGGGTGGGGGGGGGGGGGCGGTACTGGCGGGTGGGGGCGGTACTGGCGGGCGGGGGGGGGGGGGCGGTACTGGCGGGCCGGGGTGGGGGCTAGTGGCAGCGGAGCAGACAACTGGGAGGGTCGCTCAAGGGATTGCATGGGTGCAAAATCACTTGAGGAGGAAGAGGAGTCGGTGGGCCTTAAAACCCCAATAAACAAACAAGCAAACCCCAATTGATTGCTATTGGCGATACACTTGTCCTTATCTGTTGCGAGGATTCGCCAAACTGCCAGCATCGAGCGTCATTACTCCCATCCAGATGCCACCGCGACGCGACTGAGTTTCCCATCCAACTCCCATCTAACCATAAACCATGTTTCTCGTCAGGCACTACCTGGACTTCATCAACCACTTCGTGAAGCTGTACAACGAGAAGCGCGCTGACCTGGAGGAGCAGCAGCTGCACCTGAACGTCGGTCTGAACAAGATCGCCGAGACTGTCGAGCAGGTGGAGGAGATGCAGAAGTCGCTGGCCGTCAAGTCGCAGGTACGCTGCCCGGAGATTGGGCGGCAGGTACCGGCGCAGGCTATTTGTATTTGTTGCATCGCCACAGTTCTGGGGCTTTGAGTTGTTTGTTGTAGCGTAATGTTATGTATATCATTCTAGGTTTTCTGGGTTGTGTATTGGTCGGTTGTTTTTCTTCTAGAGTAGTGACGGGGCGGCGCTCTGACGCGGCAACGCGCCCTCCTACCGTCCGCAGGAGCTGCACCAGAAGAACGAGGCGGCCAACCAGAAGCTGAAGCAGATGGTGCTGGACCAGCAGGAGGCCGAGCGGCAGAAGGTGCACTCGCAGGAGGTGCAAGCGCAGCTCGAGCTCCAGGAGAAGGAGATCGCCATCAAGCGCGAGAGTGTGGTCTCCGAGCTGGCCGGGGTCGAGCCGGCCGTCATTGAGGCCCAGAACGGTACGCCAGTCTAATACACGGAGAACGGCTTCTGAGAGTTCCATTAAGTCTTATTGGATTGGGTTGTGCAATATGGTGAACAGTGGCCATTGTCCTTTCCTCTACCTCGTGTAATTTTGGTAACACTTAACTACAGCGAGTATTGGGAGTTTGACGGTACGATTGAGGCGAGCTTCCTGACGGACCAGCAGCTGGCTATGTTGTCCTAACCCTCTGGCGTGCCCCGTCTCTCCCTGCCTCCTCCGCTGTGCAGCGGTGAAGTCGATCAAGAAGCAGCACCTGGTGGAGCTTCGTTCGATGAGCTCGCCGCCGCCGATGGTGCGTCTCGCGCTCGAGTCCATCTGCCTCTTCCTCGGCGAGGAGACCTCCGACTGGAAGGCCATCCGAGGCATCCTGATGAAGGACAGCTTCATCCCCAGCATCGTCAACTACAGCACCGAGAACATCGCGTGAGAGGCGCTGGGGAGCGAGGAGCCGACAGACAGAGGGTGCTGACTTGCTGAGGGCCGGTCTGGCTGTATTGGGGCTGACTGTGTGTCTGGTAGGCTAAACAATAGTGTTTGTTTCTCGGAAGAGAATGCCAGCTTGTCCCGGAAAGTTCAGTCACTGAGAAGACTGAACTGCGGGGCTGGATGGAAGCAGCCCGGCAGAAATAAATTTCTTCCTTTGGATTTAGCCTGTTTGAATGTGCTGGTTTGCGGTGCAGAAGGGGCGGCACAAATGATCAGAATGTTTGTCCGAGCTTTGGGACCAGCGTTTATGGTGTTTCGTGTGTTGGTTCGTCGGCCGTGATTCGAGCAGCGTTGAACCGTACTCGGTGTCCGTTCTGCCACCACAGTGACATCACGCGCGAGAAGATGCGGAGGAAGTTCCTCTCCAACCCCGACTACAACTTCGCCAAGATCAACAACGCGTCGACGGCGTGCGGTCCCATGGTCAAGTGGGCGATCGCTCAGGTGAGAGCCTTGACAGTCTGGGCAACTGTGGCGCGCCGCTGAAGCGGCCCTCTGCGGCCCGTGTGACGCACCGCCTACTGGACGTGACGTGACGCACCGCCTACTGGACGTGACGTGACGCACCGCCTACTGGACGTGACGTGACGCACCGCCTACTGGACGTGACGTGACGCACCGCCTACTGGACGTGACGTGACGCACCGACTATTGGACGTGACGTGACGCACCGACTACTGGACGTGACGTGACGCACCGCCTACTGGACGTGACGTGACGCACCGACTACTGGACGTGCCGTGACGCACCGCCTACTGGACGTGACGTGACGCACCGACTACTGGACGTGACGTGACGCACCGCCTACTGGACGTGACGTGACGCACCGCCTACTGGACGTGACGTCCGTCGAGGGAGACTAGCTGCACTGGCGTGATTTTAACTGTCAATTATCTTGCCCACATACCCACATAGTCACTGTAATGGAGCCAGACGACATTAGTATAGTTGTCGCGCCTTTCAGAGGCAGACTTTGAAGTTTGTAATGGGTCACAAATTTGTTTAGTCGCATTAACGACTCAGTGGCCTTTCTGTCGGTGTACCTGACGCCCGCTCCCTTTTGCGGTAGATCAACTACGCGGACATGCTGAAACGTGTGGACCCGCTGAGGAACGAGCTGAAGTCGCTCGAGTCACAGGCCGACGAGAACAAACACAGGGCGGAGGAGATCATCAATGTAAGTCCAGTCGCCCAGTCCTTTTGACTTGGTGTGCGCTTGTCGAGAATGAAAGACGCAAGGAGTGGGATACAACTGAAAGCTGACAGCGTTTCCGAGTCATGTGTCGGTGCGTGGCTTGTGGAACGTTAGAAGCTGCGGGGTGCGTGGTTTGTGCTTCGGAGTTTCGGTAACAGCCCCCCCCCCCCCCCGTGCCGGACGTTGTCGAGAGATGACCACGCCGCATTCACCGACGTAAATGTCGTCTGGCAATGTTGGTGATTATTATTTGGGCTTAGGGGCGCCGCGACTCCTCAGGTTGTATGGCGCCCATTTGTATGGTAGTTTTTGTATTTCCTGTGTGCTGCCTGTTCAGTCACGCTGCTTGTTCCTTCCTGTGTGCCCGGCGGTCCCTCCGCGGCCGACCCCGTCACATCTCTCCTGTGTGCCCGGCGGTCCCTCCGCGGCCGACCCCGTCACACCTCTCCTGTGTGCCCGGCGGTCCCTCCGCGGCCGACCCCGTCACACCTCTCCTGTGTGCCCGGCGGTCCCTCCGCGGCCGACCCCGTCACACCTCTCCTGTGTGCCCGGCGGTCCCTCCGCGGCCGACCCCGTCACACCTCTCCTGTGTGCCCGGCGTTCTCTCCGCGGCCGACCCCGTCACACCTCTCCTGTGTGCCCGGCGGTCCCTCCGCGGCCGACCCCGTCACACCTCTCCTGTGTGCCCGGCGTTCTCTCCGCGGCCGACCCCGTCACACCTCTCCTGTGTGCCCGGCGGTCCCCCCGCGGCCGACCCCGTCACATCACACCTCTCCGTGTGCCCGCTCCGCCAGGTGATTGAGAAGCTGGAGCACTCGATCGCCAGCTACAAGGAGGAGTACGCCGTGCTGATCGCGCAGGCGCAGGCCATCAAAACCGACCTGGCCAACGTCCAGGCCAAGGTGAGGGGTAGCTGATGACGGCCGGTGACCGTCCAGGCCAAGGTGAGGGGTAGCTGATGACGGCCGATGACCGGCCTGGCCAAGGTGAGGGGTAGCTGATGACGGCCGGTGACCGGCCTGGCCAAGGTGAGGGGTAGCTGATGACGGCCGGTGACCGTCCTGGCCAGCGTCCAGGCCAAGGTGAGGGGTAGCTGATGACGGCCGGTGACCGGCCTGGCCAGCGTCCAGGCCAAGGTTAGGGGTAGCTGATGACGGCCGGTGACCGGCCTGGCCAGCGTCCAGGCCAAGGTGAGGGGTAGCTGATGACGGCCGGTGACCGGCCTGGCCAGCGTCCAGGCCAAGGTTAGGGGTAGCTGATGACGGCCGGTGACCGGCCTGGCCAGCGTCCAGGCCAAGGTTAGGGGTAGCTGATGACGGCCGGTGACCGGCCTGGCCAGCGTCCAGGCCAAGGTTAGGGGTAGCTGATGACGGCCGGTGACCGGCCTGGCCAGCGTCCAGGCCAAGGTTAGGGGTAGCTGATGACGGCCGGTGACCGGCCTGGCCAGCGTCCAGGCCAAGGTTAGGGGTAGCTGATGACGGCCGGTGACCGGCCTGGCCAGCGTCCAGGCCAAGGTTAGGGGTAGCTGATGACGGCCGGTGACCGGCCTGGCCAGCGTCCAGGCCAAGGTTAGGGGTAGCTGATGACGGCCGGTGACCGGCCTGGCCAGCGTCCAGGCCAAGGTTAGGGGTAGCTGATGACGGCCGGTGACCGGCCTGGCCAGCGTCCAGGCCAAGGTTAGGGGTAGCTGATGACGGCCGGTGACCGGCCTGGCCAAGGTTAGGGGTAGCTGATGACGGCCGGTGACCGGCCTGGCCAAGGTTAGGGGTAGCTGATGACGGCCGGTGACCTGGCCAGCGTCCAGGCCAAGGTTAGGGGTAGCTGATGACGGCCGGTGACCGGCCTGGCCAGCGTCCAGGCCAAGGTGAGGGGTAGCTGATGACGGCCGGTGACCGTCCTGGAAGCGCACTACTGAAGCTCTCGGCTGAATCGTGGGAGCCTGTGCAGTGTGCAACCACTTATTTAGTTTGATTGAATTGAATAATTTGGATGGCATTTGAATACAAATATCATCGGAGGCAAAACATGTAAATGTTTGTCAATAAAGTCTACAAAGGCATGTTTGTGTCAGACAATCAAATAAATGTTTCTGCTTGATTACTTTCTTTGTTATACATGCCCCACATTCAGTTTTGATACTTGGTGTATATTTGGCGTGCACCTTTGTTCCTGTTTGTTTTGGCTGATCACTGACCACTATGAACTGCTCCCCCGTCGCCAGGTGGACCGCTCGATGGCGCTGCTCAAGTCGCTGAGCATCGAGCGCGAGCGGTGGCTGGCCACGAGCGAGACGTTCCGTTCCCAGATGCTGACCATCATCGGCGACGTGCTGCTGTCGGCCGCCTTCCTAGCGTACGCCGGCTACTTCGACCAGCAGCTGCGGCAGAGCCTGTTCAGCAACTGGTGCGCCCACCTGCAGCAGGCCACCGTCCAGTACCGGGCCGACCTGGCGCGCACAGAGTACCTGAGTAACCCGGACGAGCGGCTCCGCTGGCAGGCCAACTCGCTGCCCACCGACGACCTCTGCACGGAGAACGCCATCATGCTGGAGGTGGGCGGCGGGACCCAGAGCAGGCTGTCAGCCGGCCGTCCAGGGAAGGCAGGCTGGGGAGAGATTTAGGCGATAACGAGGACCTAGTCACCTTACCTGAATAGTAGAGCGGCGGGACCCAGAGCAGGCTGTCAGCCGGCTGTCCAGGGAAGGCAGGCTGGAGAGGGATTTAGGCGATAACCAGGACCTAGTCTCCTTACCTGAATAGTAGAGCGGCGGGACCCAGATCAGGCTGTCAGCCGGCTGTCCAGGGAAGGCAGGCTGGAGAGGGATTTAGGCGATAACCAGGACCTAGTCTCCTTACCTGAATAGTAGAGCGGCGGAGACCCAGAGCAGGCTGTCAGCCGGCTGTCCAGGGAAGGCAGGCTGGTGAGAGATTTAGGCGATAACGAGGACAGAGTCTCCTTACCTGAATAGTAGAGCGGCGGAGACAAAATTCAAAATTCGTAGCTGTTATACTCCAAGATAATTGGATAAAACATCCTTTCTGATGTGAAGGGAAGCCAGGTTTTGTCCTTGAGGCTCGCGTTGGGTCAAAAGGGTGAGGCTAATGGGTGTTAGCTGATGCATTCCAATTGGTGTATAGGTCAGTAACGAGTGTGACTAGCTGCTGTGGTGGTTTGAGCCGTTTACCAGTTCGATTCGAGGGAGGCGACTTGGTGTGCTATGTTGTCTGGCGACTAGCGCTGGGTGTACTCGGGAGAGGTGCAGCAGCAGCTGTGGCGTCACCGCTGTCCGCTGTCGTGTCCAGTCACCACGAACGTCATGTTGCAGCGCTTCAACCGCTACCCGCTGATCATCGATCCGTCCGGACAAGCCACCGAGTTCATCATGAAGGAGTTCGCCGGAAAAAAGATCACCAAGACCAGCTTCCTGGACGACAGCTTCAGGAAGAACCTGGAGAGCGCGCTCCGCTTCGGCAACCCGCTGCTGGTCCAGGTCAGTCGGGCACCACTGGTGACCTGGGACGGGTCAGTCCGGCACCACTGGTGACCTGGGACGGGTCAGTCCGGCACCACAGGTCATCATCATCATCATCATCATCACGTTTATTGGTCATACTTGCGCAGTTACAGCAATACACTTGGAGACATGGTGCAGAAGCACTCAATGCGCTTAAATCAGCGCTCCACGTCTGGGAAAGGGGCATAACAAAGGATTGATTTCTCCAGCCGCCGCCGCAGCGCGAGACACCCAGCACTCCGCAACGTGAAACGAGTGCTGCTAGACGCCGCTCAACTCGCCTCGGACACCAGTCACATTATCTTAGAGTTAATATATGTGGGCAAATCGACCAGAGTTAAGTAGGAATTTTTGGAACACGTGGGCCACCGCCCGACCGTCAACGCCGCAGAGATTTGTGCCGTGCATTAGGATTTGAAGCTGTTCGGATTGTGATTGGGTGGTAAATAAGGGCCCTGTGATTTGTGTTATGTTGTTAATGAATTCCGTTCGTTGTTTCTTGTACTTGGGACAGGAAAGGACGAAGTGACGAGGGTTCTCAGTTTTATACCCACAATCACATGCAGGGCTTGGACATTTTTGAACTTTGTATAAATGTGAGTTCAAATGCGTCATGTCTGTGCGAAAACGAGTGTGTAATATGTTCCCCTCCTTTGATCCCGCGGTATAGTAATATGGAGGGACAGGTAATCCTAGCTGCTCACGAAGTTCTTTTTGTATATTTTGTGTCCTAGTTGACGTATGGTTTCCGGTAACTGGTTCCACTGTTTACTGGTTGTTTGAAAGAATGAACGATTATAGCATGTTGTACGGTGAGGGGATCGACTGTGAGAGTGTGCGTTCCTAAGAGTGATGGTTGTGTCCTGTGCTCGTGTGTTCGGCATAATGGACATGACATAGTGTGGTGTGTGTTGTTTGCAGTCATTAAGCTTATGGTACAATATGAGCCTGTGCATACGTCGTCTTGTAGTCAGTGCCTCCCAGCCTAATTCCGATCGTAATGTCTCAGTGGGTGTTCGAAAGAGTGTCCCTGTCTGGTAATGTGTCCGTCATACACAACGTCACAATAGTCGAAATGTGGTCTGACGTAAATTCTATAAATTTGGTCGAGAAAGGGCCGTGGTATGTACCGTGCTATGGGGTATAATGGGCCTAGTGTTCTGTTTATTTTTTGGCATATTTTGTTTACGTGTTCATGAAATCGGAGGTCTTTCGAAAGTGTTACTCCAAGATGAGTATGACTTACTCCAATTGGTATAGGATCTCCCCCAAATGTTAATGCTGGTATTTGTTGCGTACGTTTATGAGAAAATGTTTGTTGGATTGTTTTTGTAGCGTTAAAGGTTATCACCCATTCCCGACCATAGTCCTGAATCACGTCCAAGTCATCCTGAAGTGAGAGCTGTGTCGCTTGTACGTCTTTAGTCGTGTGAGAAGAGTAGAGAGAAGTATCGTCGGCGAAAAAGAGGATGTCATTTTGTGTTTGATTTGATAGAGCGTTAAGGTAAATGAGAGCTAGCAAAGGTCCCAATACCGATCCCTGAGGGCAGCCTGCGTTCACAGTCCTGAAAGGTGAAGACGTGTTGCGTATGATTACTCGTTGTCGTCTGTTTTGTAGGTATGATGTAATCCAGTCTAGAAGGGATCCTGTTATGCCAAATTCGTATCTACATTTGTGTATTAGTCCTTTGTGCCAGATTTTGTCGAAGTATTTGGAAATGTCTAAGTAAATTGCAGTAAAGTCGCGTCCTTCATCAAGCGATTTATAAAGGTTGTGCGTCAGATAAAGAAGCTGGTGTTGTGTACTGTGATTCTTCCGGTACCCACTTTGTTTTTCTGTTAAGAGAGCGTTTTCTGTGAAATGTGAATACATTTGCTTGTAAACTATTTTTTCAAATACTTTAGATAGAGGTGAGAGAAGACTTATGGGGCGGTAGGAACTGCGGTCAGAAGGTGAGCCTTTGTTTTTAAATATAGGTCGAACATTCGCCTCTTTGAAGGCTCTAGGATAGATACCGTTCGTTAATGATTTATTAAACAGTTTGGAGAGTGGCTTAGCGATAAGAAGAGCAGTCATTTTCAGGAACTTTATTGGGATTGCGTCTGGCCCAGTTGATTTATTCTGATCAAGAGAGTTAAGAAAATGGAGGACTTCTTGTTCTGATGTCGTAATATTTGTTAAAGTGGGTACCGGTTGTGCGTCTGGATTTGACGGAGGTGTCTGTTCGTCTGGAACGTTGAGAGTAGATTGTGTTGCAAAGTGGTCGTTGAGAAGTATAGCTTTGCTCAAGTCGTCTGTAATTATATCTCCGTTTGGTGTTTCTAGTGGCGGAATGGTGTCATCTCTAGAGCGGCCAGTTATGTTGCGCAATGTTTGGTGATATTTGTGAGGGTCTCGTTTTTGTGTTAGCAGTGTGTTGACTTGTCTCCTTACGTGCTGGCTTTTTAGACGTCTTATTTATTGTAGTTACGTTATTTCTTTGGAATCTCCACCTATTCCAATCGTCAACAGTGTTAGTTCGTTTAGCAATTTTAAACAATCTGTCTCTTTTTCTTATATTACGTTTTAACTCTACATTTATCCAAGGTTTTTGGTCTTGCTTGAACTTGATATGTTTGATGGGAATTGAAACTCGGGCAGCGTCATGGAGGGCAGAGATAAATAGGTCTGTTGCTGCGTGGATTTCATGTCCTAATAAACTGTCCCAATCGGTATTTATCAATGTGTCAGTGAGTAGTGGTACATTTGTTTTTGAGTAATCCCAAATGTGCTTTGTGATTTGTTCTGTTTCTTTTGGTAGTGCTGGAACCTGCATTGATACGTAGACGGGAAAGTGGTCTAGTTGTGCGAAAGGTGACCTGGGGAGGGTCAGTCCGGCACCACTGGTGACCTGGGGTCAGCCCGGCACCACTGGTGACCTGGGACGGGTCAGTCCGGCACCACTGGTGACCTGGGTAGGGTCAGTCTGGCACCACTGGTGACCTGGGGGAGGGTCAGTCCGGCGCCACTGGGGTCAGTCCGGGACCACTGGTGACCTGGGGGAGTCAGTCGAGCACCACTGGTTATCTGGGGAGAGTCAGTCCGGCACCACTGGTGACCTGGGGAGGGTCAGTCCGGCACCACTGTGGTCAGTCCGGCATCACTGGTGACCTGGGGTCAGTCCCGGCACCACTGGTGACCTGGGGAGGGTCAGTCCGGCACCACTGGTGACCTGGGGAGGGTCAGTCGAGCACCACTGGTGACCTGGAGAGGGTCAGTCCGGCACCACTGGTGACCTGGGGAGGGTCAGTCCGGCACCACTGGTGACCTGGGGAGGTCAGTCCGGCACCACTGTGGTCAGTCCGGCACCACTGGTGACCTGGGGAGGGTCAGTCCGGCACCACTGGTGACCTGGGGAGGGTCAGTCCGGCACCACTGGGTGACCTGGGGAGGGTCCAGTCCGGGACCACTGGTGACCTGGGGAGTCAGTCGAGCACCACTGGTGACCTGGGGAGGGTCAGTCCGACACCACTGGTGGCCTGGGGATGGTCAGTCCGGCACCACTGGTGACCTGGGGGAGGGCCAGTCCGGGACCACTGGTGACCTGGGGAGGGTCAGTCCGGCACCACTGGTGACCTGGGGAGGGTCAGTCCGGCACCACTGGTGACCTGGGGAGGGGTCAGTCCGGCACCACTGGGTGACCTGGGCCGGGTCAGTCTGGCACCACTGGTGACCTGGGGAGGGTCAGTCTGGCACCACTTGTGACCTGGGGAGGGTTCAGTCCGGCACCACTGGTGACCTGGGGAGAGGGTCAGTCCGACACCACTGGTGACCTGGGGAGGGTCAGTCCGGCACCACTGGTGACCTGGAGTCAGTCCGGCACCACTGGTGACCTGGGGAGGGTCTGTCCGGCACCATTGGTGACCTGGGGAGGGTCAGTCTGGCACACTGGTGACCTGGGGAGTCAGTCAGGCACCACTAGTGACCTGGGGAGGGTCAGTCCGGCACCACTGGGGTCAGTCCGGCACCACTGGGGTCAGTCCGGCACCACTGGTGACCTGGGGAGGGTCACCCGGCACCACTGGTGACTTGGAGTCAGTCCGGCACCACTGGTGACCTGGGGTCAGTCCGACACCACTGGTGACCTGGGGAGGGTCAGTCCGGCACCACTGGTGGCCTGGGGAGGGTCAGTCCAGCACCACTGGTGACCTGGGGAGGGTCAGTCAGGGACCACTGGTGACCTGGGGAGTCAGTCGAGCACCACTGGTGACCTGGGGAGGGTCAGTCCGGCACCACTGGTGGCCTGGGGAGGGTCAGTCCGGCGCCACTGGGGTCAGTCCGGCACCACTGGTGACCTGGGGAGGGTCAGTCCGGCACCACTGGTGGCCTGGGGAGGGTCAGTCAGGCGCCACTGGGGTCAGTCCGGCACCACTGGTGACCTGGGGAGGGTCAGTCCGGCACCACTGGTGACCTGGGGAGGGTCAGTCCGGCACCACTGGTGACGTGGAGTCAGTCCGACACCACTGGTGACCTGGGGAGTCAGTCGGGCACCACTGGTGAGGTGGGAAGGGTCAGTCTGGCACCACTGTTGACCTGGGGTCAGTCCGGCACCACTGGTGACCTGGGGGAGGGTCAGTCCGGCACCACTGGTGACCTGGGGAGGGTCAGTCCGGCACCACTGGTGACCTGGGGAGGGTCAGTCCGGGACCACTGGTGACCTGGGGAGGGTCAGTCCGGGACCACTGGTGACCTGGGGAGGGTCAGTCTGGCACCACTGGTGACCTGGGGAGGGTCAGTCCGGCACCACTGGTGACCTGGGGAGGGTCAGTCTGACACCACTGGTGACCTGGGGAGGGTTAGTTGGAGGGTGAGACTGAGTGGTTATCTCCGAAAAGCATGGATGACGTTACTTTGGTGGTTGATGATGGGAAGCCAGTGGAGGTGATGGCACGCGTTGTGACCGCCATGTGATATGTGTGAGAACGAGACCATGCCTTGTATCGCTCCAGCGTTGAAGGCGGCTGTGTTTCTTCTTCTAAGCAGGCCCGCTTGGCAGCCCGCTTATAATAATAACGTTACGTCGGCCCTGCTCGTGCAGCCGGCTTTATCGCTCTGTGTCTCTCTCCCGCGCAGGACGTGGAGAACTACGATCCGATCCTGAACCCTGTGCTGAACCGGAGCTGCGACGGACCGGCGGCCGCGTGCTGGTGACGCTCGGCGACCAGGACATCGATCTGTCGCCCACCTTCACCATCTTCCTCTCCACCAGGGACCCGACGGTACGCCGCGCTACAGTGGAGCTCCGCGCCGCCCGGGGGAGCGGGGGGGGGGGGGGCAGTAGTGGAGTCATGGGAGTCATGGGGGGACTGGCTGAAAGCTGCTGATCCGTGACGAGAGAGAGAGAGAGAGAGAGAGAGAGAGAGAGAGAGAGAGAGAGAGAGAGAGAGAGAGAGAGAGAGAGGAGAGAGAGAGAGAGAGAGAGGTGAGAGGAAGAGAGAGAGAGAGAGGAGAGGAGAGAGAGAGAGAGAGATGAGAGAGAGAGAGAGAGAGAGAGAGAGAGAGAGAGAGAGAGAGAGAGAGAGAGAGAGAGAGAGAGAGAGAGAGAGAAGAGAGAGAGAGAGAGAGAGAGAGAGAGAGAGAGAGAGAGAGAGAGAGAGAGAGAGAGAGAGGAGAGAGAGAGAGAGAGAGAGAGAGAGAGAGAGAGAGAAAGAAGAGAGAGAGCGGGTGCGCGCACGCGCGGTTGGTGTTATAGTTGCTGAAAATAGTACACGTGTTCTTGCTTGGTGGGAGCTGTCGATTTAGCCCGCGCCCCGCTGAGTTATTCAGCCGAACAGCTGGGGGGAGGCAGATTTTGCCCCCCCCCCCCTTGTTATCTTTCCGAACCATTAACCACAGCGAGATGCGCAAGGCGGCAATCGAAAGCTCTCAAGGAGATGCATCTAAAAGCATACGCGAAATTGTCAAAAATAATGTCACATGTCAGGGTCACGGTTAGGTCAAAGTTCAAAATTTAGGTATTTGAGTTTATGGGTCATACTTTCCATCCCTAAGCCTTAAATTGATACTATTGTCGCACAAAGTGCTCTCAAAGGTATAATGCATCTCCCGCATAAGCGAAAGTGAAATTGTAAGCAAAGGTCAAGGGTCAGATCACTATTGGCAAGAGGTCTACGAAAGCCGTGCGACACATGTTTTATGGGTTATTTTATACGTATAATTAGACAGTAGCAGCCATTTGTACAACCTGACCCCATATCTGGCCAAGGTCAGGTCACAAAATGTCAAAATTTGAAATTGATTAATCTAAATAAAAAAGGCATGTTTCTAGACCAGTTTTGTCACAGAAATACAGCGGTGGCATTTATTGGTCTGTATCTGGTCACTAACAGCCAAAAAACGCAACTTAAAAAAATGGCGTCATGAGCTACTTATACTTGGAAGCCACAAGTCAGTCAAAAATAAAGATATTGCTTTGAAATTTTGTTTGGGTATCGTCCATACATGGTTCTCCAATATTCCGGTTGTTTAATATCTTAAAGAAATGTGGGAATTTTTCCGAAACATCAGTTTTGTTTCGTTTTTTTTTTATCAAAAATCCCAAATTTTGAAAACCCGAGATAGATATTTTGAAGAGAATGTCATTTCCTTTCTTTTGACGTTTTTTTTTTTGCAATTTGCTTCAAAACTCATTCAACATCATCATCATCAAACATTTATCGTTTTAGCACCAAAAATGGCATGACATGACGTCATTAAAACGTCATTATCTCCCAAAGTACTACATAAACTCCATTCAAATTTGGTGAGAAGACGTAGCATTGATGCAGCATAAGGTACTGCAAGTTTCACGTCGATATCTATCATAGTTTTCAAGTTATTGAGAAATATGGGAGGGTGGGGCAGATTTTGCCCCCCCCCCCCCACCCCCCCCCAAGCGGGTCACGGGTTAAGTTAATATGTCGATTTAAGTTGTTGGTTTTTAAGTCGATTAAATTCATATGCATTCTGCGTTCATTGAAGTTTGTTAGCATCTCATGGTTGGTTGAAGATTTAACCTGACCTGACCTGACCTGAGCTGACCTGACCTGACCCTGCCTGCCCCGCTGTACAGGTGGAGTTCCCGGCGGACATGTAACCTGCCCTGACCTGACCCTGTCTTCCTCACTGTACAGGTGGAGTTCCCGGCGGACAGGTAACCTGACCTGACCTGACCTGAGCTGACCTGACCTGACCTGACCCTGCCTGCCCCGCTGTACAGGTGGAGTTCCCGGCGGACATGTAACCTGCCCTGACCTGACCCTGCCTGCCCCGCTGTACAGGTGGAGTTCCCGGCGGACATGTAACCTGACCTGACCTGACCCTGTCTTCCTCACTGTACAGGTGGAGTTCCCGGCGGACAGGTAACCTGACCTGAGCTGACCTGACCTGACCTGACCCTGCCTGCCCCGCTGTACAGGTGGAGTTCCCGGCGGACATGTAACCTGACCTGACCTGACCCTGCCTGCCCCGCTGTACAGGTGGAGTTCCCGGCGGACATGTAACCTGCCCTGACCTGACCCTGTCTTCCTCACTGTACAGGTGGAGTTCCCGGCGGACAGGTAACCTGACCTGAGCTGACCTGACCTGACCTGACCTGACCCTGCCTGCCCCGCTGTACAGGTGGAGTTCCCGGCGGACATGTAACCTGCCCTGACCTGACCTGACCTGACCCTGTCTTCCTCACTGTACAGGTGGAGTTCCCGGCGGACAGATAACCTGACCTGAGCTGACCTGACCTGACCTGACCTGACCTGACCCTGTCTGCCCCGCTGTACAGGTGGAGTTCCCGGCGGACATTTGTTCGCGTGTGACGTTCGTCAACTTCACGGTGACGCGGAGTAGTCTGCAGTCTCAGTGCCTTAACCAGGTGCTCAAGGCCGAGCGGCCCGACATCGACGAGAAGCGCTCCGACCTGCTCAAGCTGCAGGGTAAGCCAGAGAGCGGCAGGAGCGAGTGCCACAGCCGGTGGGGAGAGAGAGCTGGACTCTCTGAGAGGGTGTGGTCCGGCTGTGACACATCCGGCCAGCCGGTGGGGAGAGAGCTGGACTCTCTGAGAGGGTGTGGTCCGGCTGTGATACATCCGGCCAGCCGGTGGGGAGAGAAAGAGAGCTGGACTCTCTGATAGGGTGTGGTCCGGCTGTGACACATCCGGCCAGCCGGTCGAGAGAGAGCTGGACTCTCAGAGAGGGTGTGGTCCGGCTGTGATACATCCGGCCAGCCGGTCGGGAGAGAGCTGGACTCTCAGAGAGGGTGTGGTCCGGCTGTGATACATCCGGCCAGCCGGTCGGGAGAGAGCTGGACTCTCTGAGAGGGTGTGGTCCGGCTGTGACACATCCGGCCAGCCGGTGGGGAGAGAGAGAGAGAGAGAGAGCTGGACTCTCTGAGAGGGTGTGGTCCGGCTGTGATACAGACAGAGAGACGAGCTGGTTATCCTCCCACCTAGGTGATACTCTGACACAGTGTTGACAGGGTCGCCGACTCGGTCAAACACTGTCTGAACGCGCCTATGGCTTGTCCCAATTGGTGGATATCTTGGCCTGTAAACTGTATGTTTCCGGAACGTTGGCGACCACCACCACCACTCGTCTGCGAACTTCCCAACAATCAGCCCTAACTCTGCGCGACATTAGACCCGTATCTCGCCTTAGCGCTGTCCTGATCTTCCTGCTGTACTGTTTACTCTGCCCTTGCTGTACCCTGGCACTACCCCGGCTTATCCTGCTGCCCATCCCTGTTCCTCTCAATAGCTGTCTCCCTAGCTCCGCCTGAGTGACGCCGCTCCGCTCCAGCTCCTCTCTGCTGACACGGCTCCCCGCCCGCCGCCTCCAGGCGAATTCCACCTGCGCCTGCGGCACCTGGAGAAGTCGCTGCTGCAGGCGCTTAATGACGCCAAGGGTAAGATCCTGGACGACGACAGCGTCATCACCACGCTGGAGACACTGAAGAAGGAGGCCGCCGAGATCACCAGCAAGGTCGAGGAGACGGACAAGGTTATCGCTGAGATCGAGACCGTCTCACACCAGTACATGCCGCTAGCGCAGGTAAGAGCAGACGATCGGAGAAACAGTCAGACTAACGGATGGAGAAGCTGGTAGATGTAGATGCTGATTGGGGACTAGATAGGGTTAACTGGGTATAAGACGGGATTAACGAGGGAGCGGCTGATATCGACCTGCTGGTTTGGTTGAACTTGATGGAGTGTTAAGCAGTCGACTGCTGTTGTTGGTTATGTGCAGCGACAGTAACTTCTGTTACCGCCACCGTACGTTGGGGCGGCCTAGAAGAATCTGCATGCATCCGCTCAGTGTCCCCCGGCCTCGGCACAGCCTGACCGGCCAGCCTGGGATTGTTGTGGCGCAGCTAGTCGGCCGGCTCCGGCCCGGCCCGGCCGCCGTCCTGGAACCTGCAGCGCCGCTCCGGCCCGGCCTGGCCGCCGTCCTGGAAGCTGCAGCGCCGCTCCGGCCCGGCCTGGCCGCCGTCCTGGAACCTGCAGCGCCGCTCCGGCCCGGCCTGGCCGCCGTCCTGGAAGCTGCAGTGCGCTCCGGCCTACCTGACTGCACCCTGTCTGTCTGTCTGTCTGGATGTCGGTAAATAGCCGCTGCCTGACGCCTCCGTCCTGTGCGTGTGTGTTTCGACAGGCGTGCAGCAGCATCTACTTCATGCTGGAGTCGCTGCACCAGATCCACTTCCTGTACCAGTTTTCGCTGCAGTTCTTCCTGGACGTGTTCAGCTGCGTGCTGACCCCGGCCACCAACCCGGCGCTCGAGGGCAAGACAGAGCCCGGCGAGCGACTCGCTATCATCATGCAGGCGCTGTTCTCCGTAAGTGTTCTCCGTCAATGGAGCCGGGCAGGGCCGGGCAGGGCCGGGCAGGGCCGGCCGGGGCCGGCCGGGGAGCTTGTGACCCAGCCTGGTCACAAGCTCTACTGCCGCTACCACCGGCAGACATGGCAGCCGGGTACCTAACGTCAGTTTGCTGACTGACTCAGCACTGCCCATAGGCAATAGCGCACGATCCTGGTCCCCATCGGATTATCCTTATACATCACAATAGCGCACGATCCTGGTCCCCATCGGATTATCCTTATACATCACAATAGCGCACGATCCTGGTCCCCATCGGATTATCATTATACATCATAATAGCGCACGATCCTGGTCCCCATCGGATTATCCTTATACATCACAATAGCGCACGATCCTGGTCCCCATCGGATTATCATTATACATCATAATAGCGCACGATCCTGGTCCCCATCGGATTATCCTTATACATCACAATAGCGCACGATCCTGGTCCCCATCGGATTATCCATATACATCATCAAACCTCTGATATTATTTTAGTCATCCCGATTCAAATGAAGACCTGTGACGCCCGTATGTTTGTCTGTCTGTCAGATGTCTGCCTGACCCCCATATATGCCTGTCTGTCTGTGTATCCTGCGCCAGACGAAGACTGAGCCACCCGACTCGCGATGAGCGCTATTTTAGCGTCATCTCTTTGTTATGCCTTATAGCGATGCTACCTGTTCCTGGCCGGGCCGACACTAGTGATTGCATATTATCCAGTTATTCGTTTTAGTCCACTGACTCGCAAAGGTGAAAAGTCATACATGTTGTGGACCCTCATGATTGTGTAATACAGTGTATGTCTGTCTGTCTGTGCTCTAGGTGTGTTATAACCGGGTGGCGCGCGGCATGGCGCACCAGCACCGCCTGACTCTGGCGCTGCTACTGACGCGTATCCGGCTGCGCGGCGCCACCGGACCCGCCGGCGACCTGGACGCCGAGTTCGACTTCCTGATCCGCGGCAAGGAGGGCATCGTCACGCAGAAGCCGGCCAACAGGACCGGCCTGACCGACGAGCAGGCCGAGAACATGCTCCGGCTGGCGCAGAGGTGGGTCTCAAGGGAGCAGAGGTGGGGCAGAGGAGGGGGTGGGGACCAGGTGGTATGTCCAGGGTGAGAGGAGGGGTGGTGAATTACAGAGCAGAGGTGGGCCCCAGGGCAGAGGAGGGGTGGGGAGCAGGTGGTATGTATGTATGTATGTATGTATTTACATCGTGCCATCGGTCCATGCACACATGGCTATTCTGATTGGCGAGTCAATTCGACGAACATTAGGACAAGAGGCGCGCACACACACACACACACACACACACACACACACACACACACACACATGTATACATTCCTGCTGCATCTCACTTCCGGTCACATCTAATCATTATCAGTCCCACTCTGCTTTGTGAGCAGATGCTCTCGGAGCTCGGGTCTAAAGCGCCGCGGACCCATATCGCGGAGACTTTGCGGCAGAGCGTTGTAAGCTGTGACGGCTGAAAACAGAAAGCGGCGTCGTCCCGAGTCTGTGCGTATCACGGGTCTGTCCAGCCGGTCGGCCTGTCTGGTCACGCGGTGGTGAATATCGCCGCGAGTCACCAGGCTACTGTACAGCGACTCTGGCTGGCCGGCGGACACAATTTGTTTTAACAAAGTCAGCGAATGGTACTGGTGCAGATTTCCCACCGTCAACCAATTCAGGTCTTTCAGCACGTCACTGATGTGATCGTACTTACGACGGCCGGAGATGACTCGTGCGCCAAAGTTAAGCATTTTCTGCAGCCGTGCCATTTGTGTGATGCCGCATACACCATACACACTGATACAGTATCGTAAGGTTGATACAACGAGCGCCTGTACAATGGTGTGAAGCGTATCACTGTACAATGGTGTGAAGCGTATGGTGTGAAGCGTATGGTGTGAAGCGTATAAGGTATGTCCAGGGTGAGAGGAGGGGTGGTGAATTACAGAGCAGAGGTGGGCCCCAGGGCAGAGGAGGGGTGGGGACCAGGTGATATGTCCAGGGTGAGAGGCGGGGTGGTGAATTACACAGCAGAGGTGGGCCCCAGGGCAAAGGAGGGGTGGGGAGCAGGTGGTATGTCCAGGGTGAGAGGAGGGGTGGTGAATTACAGATCAGAGGTGGGCCCCAGGGCAGAGGAGGGGGTGGGGAGCAGGTGGTATGTCCAGGGTGAGAGGAGGGGTGGTGAATTACACAGCAGAGGTGGGCCCCAGGGCAGAGGAGGGGGTGGGGACCAGGTGATATGTCCAGGGTGAGAGGAGGGGTGGTGAATTACAGAGCAGAGGTGGGCCCCAGGGCAGAGGAGGGGGTGGGGAGCAGGTGGTATGTCCAGGGTGAGAGGAGGGGTGGTGAATTACACAGCAGAGGTGGGCCCCAGGGCAGAGGAGGGGGTGGGGACCAGGTGGTATGTCCAGGGTGAGAGGAGGGGTGGTGAATTACACAGCAGAGGTGGGCCCCAGGGCAGAGGAGGGGTGGGGACCAGGTGATATGTCCAGGGTGAGGGGGGGGGGTGAATTACACAGCAGACAGGAGGAGAAGGCCGATATTTAGAGGGCTGTGGAGATGTGGTACAGGGGGCTGCGGGAGAGCACGCTACGTGCGAAGTACGAACTGTGTACCGGTAGGCGGCTGATCCTGGCCGTGCCTGTATGGTAGGTGGCTGATCCTGGCCGTGCCTGTATGGTAGGTGGCTGATCCTGGCCGTGCCTGTATGGTAGGTGGCTGATCCTGGCCGTGCCTGTATGGTAGGTGGCTGATCCTGGCCGTGCCTGTATTGTAGGCGGCTGATCCTGGTCGTGCCTGTATGGTAGGCGGCTGATCCTGGCCGTGCCTGTATTGTAGGCGGCTGATCCTGGCCGTGCCTGTATGGTAGGCGGCTGATCCTGGCCGTGCCTGTATGGTAGGCGGCTGATCCTGGCCGTGCCTGTATGGTAGGTGGCTGATCCTGGCCGTGCCTGTATGGTAGGTTGCTGATCCTGGCCGTGTCTGTATGGTAGGCGGCTGATTCTGGCCGTGCCTGTATGGTAGGTTGCTGATCCTGGCCGTGCCTGTATGGCTGGTGGCTGGCTCCTGAAGGCATGGCAGCTATATCAGCACCAGCTCAGCTGTGTCTGCCGTCTGGTGTAAATTGTCATACAGTGTGTCTGCCGTCTTTATTGTCATACAATGTGTCTGCCGTCTGGTGTCAATTGTCATACAGTGTGTCTGCCGTCTGGTGTCAATTATTGTCATACAGTGTGTCTGCCATCTGGTGTCAATTGTCATACAGTGTGTCTGCCGTCTGGTGTCAATTGTCATACAGTGTGTCTGCCATCTGGTGTCAATTATTGTCATACAGTGTGTCTGCCGTCTGGTGTCAATTATTGTCATACAGTGTGTCTGCCGTCTGGTGTCAATTGTCATACAGTGTTTCTGCCGTCTGGTGTCAATTGTCATACAGTGTGTCTGCCGTCTGGTGTCAATTATTGTCATACAGTGTGTCTGCCGTCTGGTGTCAATTATTGTCATACAGTGTGTCTGCCGTCTGGTGTCAATTATTGTCATACAGTGTGTCTGCCATCTGGTGTCAATTATTGTCATACAGTGTGTCTGCCGTCTGGTGTCAATTGTCATACAGTGTGTCTGCCATCTGGTGTCAATTATTGTCATACAGTGTGTCTGCCGTCTGGTGTCAATTGTCATACAGTGTGTCTGCTATCTGGTGTCAATTATTGTCATACAGTGTGTCTGCCATCTGGTGTCAATTATTGTCATACAGTGTGTCTGCCGTCTGGTGTCAATTATTGTCATACAGTGTGTCTGCCGTCTGGTGTCAATTGTCATACAGTGTGTCTGCCATCTGGTGTCAATTGTCATTCAGTGTGTCTGCCATCTGGTGTCAATTGTCATACAGTGTGTCTGCCATCTGGTGTCAATTGTCATACAGTGTGTCTGCCATCTGGTGTCAATTATTGTCATACAGTGTGTCTGCCATCTGGTGTCAATTGTCATACAGTGTGTCTGCTGTCTGGTGTCAATTGTCATACAGTGTGTCTGCCATCTGGTGTCAATTGTCATACAGTGTGTCTGCCATCTGGTGTCAATTGTGATACAGTGCTCAGCAGGGGGCTGATTATTGTGGTGGCTACCGGTTATATTCTCAGCTGCTCGGTCGGGGCCCAATTCGCTTTGTTGTCGAAATGCTTGTGACTCCGTGTCTTTATTTTTAGGAAGTAAGTTTCACCTGTATCGTAAGTCGTCAGGAAGGGATGGCGCGTGTTTTCTGGGTATCCTGTCATGTGGTGGCATTTTGTTGGTCCTGTTTATTTCTGGGGTGCTGTCGGTATGGGATTTTGCTGAATCGGGTAATTTATATCGGGCTACTGTTCCTATTCTCTCTCTTACTGTATATATATACATTTGATAGAACAGTTGTGTCACATTGGAACATTATCCGTTTTCGTAAGACATCACTGACTATTCTACACAGTTTCGTCCCAAATGGGACGGAATGGGCACAAAATGGTCATAGTCCCCGCGCCCTGTAACTCCAGTAAAGAAACAAACATGCCGTTTTACATTTCCCTAGTGTTGCGTTGCATGTTCTGGGATGATGTTTGTCGCTGTTCCGTGGATGGTGTGCCGATAGGTTAACTGATAACGTGCCGATAGGTTAACTGATAACGTGCCGATATGTTAACTGATAACGTGCCGATATGTTAACTGATAACGTGCCGATGGGTTAACTGATAACGTGCCGATATGTTAACTGATAACGTGCCGATATGTTAACTGATGACGTGCCGATGGGTTAACTGATAACGTGCCGATATGTTAACTGATAACGTGCCGATAGGTTAACTGATAACGTACCGATAGGTTAACTGATAACGTACCGATGGGTTAACTGATAACGTGCCGATATGTTAACTGATAACGTGCTGATAGGTTAACTGATAACGTGCCGATGGGTTAACTGATAACGTGCCGATGGGTTAACTGATAACGTGCCGATAGGTTAACTGATAACGTGCCGATAGGTTAACTGATAACGTGCCGATGGGTTAACTGATAACGTGCCGATATGTTAACTGATAACGTGCCGATATGTTAACTGATAACGTGCCGATAGGTTAACTGATAACGTGCCGATGGGTTAACTGATAACGTGCCGATATGTTAACTGATAACGTGCCGATGGGTTAACTGATAACGTGCCGATATGTTAACTGATAACGTGCCGATGGGTTAACTGATAACGTGCCGATATGTTAACTGATAACGTGCCGATGGGTTAACTGATAACGTACCGATAGGTTAACTGATAACGTGCCGATAGGTTAACTGATAACGTGCCGATAGGCCTGAGACGGCTGCGATCCGAACCGAGAGGTTCTCTTGTCTTCCTGAACCGGGAACGAGAGAGAGATAAATATTAGCGTATCTCTAAGCTGAGTGTTGCCTTCCCAGAGCACTAGTCACTTGTCAGTCGATCAGCCCCAGAGCACTAGTCACTTGTCAGTCGATCAGCCCCAGAGCTCTAGTCACCTGTCAGTCGATCAGCCCCAGAGCTCTAGTCACTTATCAGTCGATCAGCCCCAGAGCTCTAGTCACTTGTCAGTCGATCAGCCCCAGGGCTCTAGTCACCTGTCAGTCGATCAGCCCCAGAGCTCTAGTCACTTGTCAGTCGATCAGCCCCAGAGCTCTAGTCACTGAGTAGTGAGTGTTGCCTACCCAGAGCTCTAGTCACTTGTCAGTCGATCAGCCCCAGAGCTCTAGTCACTTGTCAGTCGATCAGCCACAGAGCTCTAGTCACCTGTCAGTCGATCAGCCCCAGAGCTCTAGTCACTTGTCAGTCGATCAGCCCCAGGGCTCTAGTCACCTGTCAGTCGATCAGCCCCAGAGATCTAGTCACTTGTCAGTCGATCAGACCCAGAGCTCTAGTCACCTGTCAGTCGGCCAGCCCCAGAGCTCTAGTCACTTGTCAGTCGATCAGCCCCAGAGCTCTAGTCACTGAGTAGTGAGTGTTGCCTACCCAGAGCTCTAGTCACCTGTCAGTCGATCAGTCCCAGAGCTCTAGTCACTTGTCAGTCGGGCAGCCCCAGAGCTCTAGTCACTTGTCAGTCGGTCAGCCCCAGAGCACTAGTCACTTGTCAGTCGATCAGCCCCAGAGCTCTAGTCACTTGTCAGTCGATCAGCCCCAGAGCTCTAGTCACTGAGTAGTGAGTGTTGCCTACCCAGAGCTCTAGTCACCTGTCAGTCGGTCAGCCCCAGAGCTCTAGTCACTTGTCAGTCGGTCAGCCCCAGAGCACTAGTCACTTGTCAGTCGATCAGCCCCAGAGCTCTAGTCACTGAGTAATGAGTGTTGCCTACCCAGAGCTCTAGTCACCTGTCAGTCGATCAGTCCCAGAGCTTTAGTCACTTGTCAGTCGATCAGCCCCAGAGCTCTAGTCACTGAGTAGTGAGTGTTGCCTACCCAGAGCGTCACCTGTCAGTCGATCAGTCCCAGAGCTCTAGTCACTTGTCAGTCGGTCAGCCCCAGAGCTCTAGTCACTTGTCAGTCGATCAGCCCCAGAGCTCTAGTCACCTGTCAGTCGATCAGCCCCAGAGCTCTAGTCACTTGTCAGTCGGTCAGCCCCAGAGCTCTAGTCACCTGTCAGTCGATCAGTCCCAGAGCTCTAGTCACTTGTCAGTCGGTCAGCCCCAGAGCTCTAGTCACTTGTCAGTCGATCAGCCCCAGAGCTCTAGTCACCTGTCAGTCGATCAGCCCCAGAGCTCTAGTCACTTGTCAGTCGGTCAGCCCCAGAGCTCTAGTCACCTGTCAGTCGATCAGTCCCAGAGCTCTAGTCACCTGGCAGTCGATCAGCCCCAGAGCTCTAGTAACTGAGTAGTGAGTGTTGCCTACCCAGAGCTCTAGTCACCTGTCAGTCGATCAGTCCCAGAGCTCTATTCACTTGTCAGTCGGTCAGCCCCAGAGCTCTAGTCACTTGTCAGTCGATCAGCCCCAGAGCTCTAGTCACTTGTCAGTCGGTCAGCCCCAGAGCTCTAGTCACTTGTCAGTCGATCAGCCCCAGAGCTCTAGTCACCTGTCAGTCGATCAGTCCCAGAGCTCTAGTCACTTGTCAGTCGGTCAGCCCCAGAGCTCTAGTCACTTGTCAGTCGATCAGCCCCAGAGCTCTAGTCACCTGTCAGTCGATCAGCCCCAGAGCTCTAGTCACTTGTCAGTCGGTCAGCCCCAGAGCTCTAGTCACCTGTCAGTCGATCAGTCCCAGAGCTCTAGTCACCTGTCAGTCGATCAGCCCCAGAGCTCTAGTCACTGAGTAGTGAGTGTTGCCTACCCAGAGCTCTAGTCACCTGTCAGTCGATCAGTCCCAGAGCTCTAGTCACTTGTCAGTCGGTCAGCCCCAGAGCTCTAGTCACTTGTCAGTCGATCAGCCCCAGAGCTCTAGTCACTTGTCAGTCGATCAGCCCCAGAGCTCTAGTCACTGAGTAGTGAGGGTTGCCTACCCAGAGCTCTAGTCACCTGTCAGTCGATCAGTCCCAGAGCTCTAGTCACTTGTCAGTCGGTCAGCCCCAGAGCTCTAGTCACTTGTCAGTCGATCAGCCCCAGAACTCTAGTCACCTGTCAGTCGATCAGCCCCAGAGCTCTAGTCACCTGGCAGTCGATCAGCCCCAGAACTCTAGTCACCTGTCAGTCGATCAGCCCCCAGCCACGCACCCACCAACCATCGGGCTATGTTTCGTGCTATGTTTCGTGCGCTGTCGCTGAAGCTGCGTCGCTGCTGATGTCGGCGGTGGTGTTGTCAGTCGTGCCGCCGCGCTGTGATCTGCCGTGTGACTGACCTGCCCGCTCGCCGCAGACTGCCTGTCCTGTGATGGCCGTGCCGCCGCGCTGGGATCTGCCGTGTGACTGACCTGCCCGCTCGCCGCAGACTGCCTGTCCTGTGATGGCCGTGCCGCCGCGCTGAGATCTGCCGTGTGACTGACCTGCCCGCTCGCCGCAGACTGCCGGCCTTCTCCGACCTGGCGGACCACGTGGGCACGCCTGCGCTCCAGGAGTGGCTGCAGACGGCCACCCCGGAGCTGAACGTGCCAGCCGCCTGGAGTGAGGAGAGCGTCACTGCGCCGGTCGCCGTCGCCATGCACCGGCTGCTCATGATCCAGGTATGGACCGAGCTGGTCACCGCAGGTCGGGCGGGCCAGGGCAGGACAGGTCAACTGCCATGTGGCGGGTTAGGGCAAGTCAGGGCAGGTCAGGTCTGAGTGGCAGGTCAGATCGGGTCGGATCGGGTCATGTCGGAAGTTCAGGTGGCGAGTCAGGTCAGGTCAGGTCAGGTCAGGTCAGGTCAGGTCAGGTCAGGTCAGGTCAGGTCAGGTCAGGTCAGGTCAGGTTAGGTTAGGTTAGGTTAGGTTAGGTTAGGTTAGGTTAGGTCAGGTCAGGTCAGGTCAGGTCAGGTCAGGTTAGGTGGTAAGGTCGGCCGAGTCAGGTCGGAGGGTGAGTTGGTTTAACTGAACCCCGGGCGGTCGTGGTGAGTGGAACCCACTCGGCGCCTCATTCACGCCAGCCTCACCACGCCTCTTCTGATAAATGGTTAGTTAGTTTCCGGTTCGCACATGGTGTTAGCTGTTTCTCACAGGAGCTGTCTGATCTGCTAAATATCGGAAGCTTTGTTGTTTGGGGTGGACGTCTGTCTACTGACCTTTCCAGTGTTATTCATGAGATCCGATCATGCGGAGTTTCGCCCTCACAGAAACTACATCTCTTCGCCTAAGACCCTTTATCGAAGCCGTATATCCCCTTCGCGCACGCCCGAAGAGTATGACAAACAGCTGAGTCTTCCCATTTCTCTTTGACACGAATGGACTCATGTACCACTAACCGGTACCCTGTCTGGGTCTGTGTCGTCTCTCTGTGTACCACTGACCGGTACCCTGTCTGGGTCTGTGTCGTCTCTCTGTGTACCACTGACCGGTACCCTGTCTGGGTCTGTGTCGTCTCTCTGTGTACCACTGGCCGGTACCCTGTCTGGGCCTGTGTCGTCTCTCTGTGTACCACTGACCGGTACCCGGTGTGTACCACTGACCGGTACCGCCGTCTCTCTGTGTACCACTGACCGATACCGCCGTCTCTCTGTGTACCACTGACCGGTCCCCGCCGTCTCTCTGTGTACCACTGACCGGTACCCTCTGTGTACCGTCAGACGTTCCGTCCGGACCGTGTGCTGGCCGCCGGTCACCTGTTGGTGAACGCCGTCTCTCTGTGTACCACTGACCGGTACCCTCTGTGTACCGTCAGACGTTCCGTCCGGACCGTGTGCTGGCCGCCGGTCACCTGCTGGTGGACGCCGTCTCTCTGTGTACCACTGACCGATACCGCCGTCTCTCTGTGTACCACTGACCGATACCGCCGTCTCTCTGTGTACCACTGACCGGTCCCGCCGTCTCTCTGTGTACCACTGACCGGTACCCTCTGTGTACCGTCAGACGTTCCGTCCGGACCGTGTGCTGGCCTCCGGTCACCTGCTGGTGGACGCCGTGTTCGGGGAGCGCTTCATGCCGGACGCCGAACGAGAGCTGGACCTGGCGCACATCGTGGAGGCCGAGGTGCGACCGAGCGCGCCCGTCCTGCTCTGCTCCGTGTCGGGATACGACGCATCGGGCCGCGTCGACGACCTGGCAGCCGAGCTGGGCCGGCCCGTCACCAGCATTGCCATCGGATCGGCCGAGGGCTTCAACCAGGCCGACAAGGCCATCAACTCGGCCGTCAAGACCGGACGGTGAGAGGGGAGAGAGGGAGGGAGGGGGAGGGCTTCAACCAGGCCGACAAGGCCATCAACTCGGCCGTCAAGACCGGACGGTGAGAGGGGAGAGAGGGAGAGGCCGAGGGCTTCAACCAGGCCGACAAGGCCATCAACTCGGCCGTCAAGACCGGACGGTGAGAGGGGAGAGAGAGGGGATAGAGGGAGGGTGGGTGGGTGGGTTAGTTATTTTGGAGAGAGGGAGGGGGTCGGGAAGAGAGAGAGAGAGTCCACGACTGTGGAGTGGTTGAGTTGAGCAGTAATAATGTTTCGAATGTGATGTCCCGGGCTAAATGTTTCCAGAACTGAGTGAAGGCGGAGTGAGTCGTCTGGCGGCGGCTGCCTGCCCGTCGCCTGCCTGACGTGTGGTGACGGTGATCGGTGGTGACAACTGACAATACAGTGCCGCCTCAGGGCAGGCAAATTAAAGCAAATCCATTAGCCGCTGAGGTGCCGGAATAATAGTTTTAACTACTGATATTGTTCTGTGGAGAAGAGGCGGTTTGACCTACGCACATTGCCAGATGGAGATCTTGTCACACCCATGATCATCTATTGTATGTATTGTATGGACCTTTACAAGGCTGGCCAACCGATGTTGTTGCCGCGCAATCATATTTTACTGCTTGTGTATAATGTATGCGATCTTGGTCTCAACAGAGATAATTGGTAATGCGAGGCGGTTTGTTTGATTGACCACTATGTTCTCAGCTGGGTGATGCTGAAGAACGTGCATCTGGCCGCCTCCTGGCTGGTGCAGCTGGAGAAGAAGCTACACACCCTGCAGCCCAACGCCAACTTCAGGTAAATGACCGGCCGATCACCGATCACCGATCACCGATCACCGATCACCGATCACCGATCACCGCAGACATGTTCTGTAACCACATCACATCCTCTCAGAACTCGACAGTATGGCGTCCACACACTGCTCTGGGTCCTTTAACTGCTGCACCCCCCGTGTGTCGGTATCAGCTAAAGGCTGGGTCCTTTAACTGCTGCACCCCGTGTGTCGGTATCAGCTAAAGGCTGGGTCCTTTAACTGCTGCACCCCGTGTGTCGGTATCAGCTAAAGGCTGGGTCCTTTAACTGCTGCACCCCGTGTGTCGGTATCAGCTAAAGGCTGGGTCCTTTAACTGCTGCACCCCCCGTGTGTCGGTATCAGCTAAAGGCTGGGTCCTTTAACTGCTGCACCCCGTGTGTCGGTATCAGCTAAAGGCTGGGTCCTTTAACTGCTGCACCCCCCGTGTGTCGGTATCAGCTAAAGGCTGGGTCCTTTAACTGCTGCACCCCCCGTGTGTCGGTATCAGCTAAAGGCTGGGTCCTTTAACTCCTGCACCCCGTGTGTCGGTATCAGCTAAAGGCTGGGTCCTTTAACTCCTGCACCCCGTGTGTCGGTATCAGCTAAAGGCTGGGTCCTTTAACTCCTGCACCCCGTGTGTCGGTATCAGCTAAAGGCTGGGTCCTTTAACTGCTGCACCCCCCGTGTGTCGGTATCAGCTAAAGGCTGGGTCCTTTAACTGCTGCACCCCCCGTGTGTCGGTATCAGCTAAAGGCTGGGTCCTTTAACTCCTGCACCCCGTGTGTCGGTATCAGCTAAAGGCTGGGTCCTTTAACTCCTGCACCCCGTGTGTCGGTATCAGCTAAAGGCTGGGTCCTTTAACTCCTGCACCCCGTGTGTCGGTATCAGCTAAAGGCTGGGTCCTTTAACTCCTGCACCCCGTGTGTCGGTATCAGCTAAAGGCTGGGTCCTTTAACTGCTGCACCCCGTGTGTCGGTATCAGCTAAAGGCTGGGTCCTTTAACTGCTGCACCCCCCGTGTGTCGGTATCAGCTAAAGGCTGGGTCCTTTAACTGCTGCACCCCCCGTGTGTCGGTATCAGCTAAAGGCTGGGTCCTTTAACTCCTGCACCCCGTGTGTCGGTATCAGCTAAAGGCTGGGTCCTTTAACTCCTGCACCCCGTGTGTCGGTATCAGCTAAAGGCTGGGTCCTTTAACTCCTGCACCCCGTGTGTCGGTATCAGCTAAAGGCTGGGTCCTTTAACTGCTGCACCCCGTGTGTCGGTATCAGCTAAAGGCTGGGTCCTTTAACTGCTGCACCCCCCGTGTGTCGGTATCAGCTAAAGGCTGGGTCCTTTAACTGCTGCACCCCCCGTGTGTCGGTATCAGCTAAAGGCTGGGTCCTTTAACTGCTGCACCCCGTGTGTCGGTATCAGCTAAAGGCTGGGTCCTTTAACTGCTGCACCCCCCGTGTGTCGGTATCAGCTAAAGGCTGGGTCCTTTAACTGCTGCACCCCGTGTGTCGGTATCAGCTAAAGGCTGGGTCCTTTAACTGCTGCACCCCGTGTGTCGGTATCAGCTAAAGGCTGGGTCCTTTAACTGCTGCACCCCCCGTGTGTCGGTATCAGCTAAAGGCTGGGTCCTTTAACTGCTGCACCCCGTGTGTCGGTATCAGCTAAAGGCTGGGTCCTTTAACTGCTGCACCCCGTGTGTCGGTATCAGCTAAAGGCTGGGTCCTTTAACTGCTGCACCCCGTGTGTCGGTATCAGCTAAAGGCTGGGTCCTTTAACTGCTGCACCCCGTGTGTCGGTATCGGCTAAAGGCTGGGTCCTTTAACTGCTGCACCCCGTGTGTCGGTATCAGCTAAAGGCTGGGTCCTTTAACTGCTGCACCCCGTGTGTCGGTATCAGCTAAAGGCTGGGTCCTTTAACTGCTGCACCCCGTGTGTCGGTATCAGCTAAAGGCTGGGTCCTTTAACTGCTGCACCCCGTGTGTCGGTATCAGCTAAAGGCTGGGTCCTTTAACTGCTGCACCCCCCGTGTGTCGGTATCAGCTAAAGGCTGGGTCCTTTAACTGCTGCACCCCGTGTGTCGGTATCAGCTAAAGGCTGGGTCCTTTAACTGCCGCACCCCCCGTGTGTCGGTATCAGCTAAAGGCTGGGTCCTTTAACTGCTGCACCCCGTGTGTCGGTATCAGCTAAAGGCTGGGTCCTTTAACTGCTGCACCCCGTGTGTCGGTATCAGCTAAAGGCTGGGTCCTTTAACTGCTGCACCCCCCGTGTGTCGGTATCAGCTAAAGGCTGGGTCCTTTAACTGCTGCACCCCGTGTGTCGGTATCAGCTAAAGGCTGGGTCCTTTAACTGCTGCACCCCGTGTGTCGGTATCAGCTAAAGGCTGGGTCCTTTAACTGCTGCACCCCGTGTGTCGGTATCAGCTAAAGGCTGGGTCCTTTAACTGCTGCACCCCGTGTGTCGGTATCGGCTAAAGGCTGGGTCCTTTAACTGCTGCACCCCGTGTGTCGGTATCAGCTAAAGGCTGGGTCCTTTAACTGCTGCACCCCGTGTGTCGGTATCAGCTAAAGGCTGGGTCCTTTAACTGCTGCACCCCGTGTGTCGGTATCAGCTAAAGGCTGGGTCCTTTAACTGCTGCACCCCGTGTGTCGGTATCAGCTAAAGGCTGGGTCCTTTAACTGCTGCACCCCGTGTGTCGGTATCAGCTAAAGGCTGGGTCCTTTAACTGCTGCACCCCGTGTGTCGGTATCAGCTAAAGGCTGGGTCCTTTAACTGCTGCACCCCGTGTGTCGGTATCGGCTAAAGGATGGGTCCTTTAACTGCTGCACCCCGTGTGTCGGTATCAGCTAAAGGCTGGGTCTCGGTAAGAGCGTGTGTCGGTATCAGCTAAAGGCTGGGTCTCGGTAAGAACGAATCTGACTAAAGCGGTATGGTGAATAGGTTGACTGCAACTGTGAACTCGAGATGACGCATACATTTATCGGCCAGGCTGTTCCTGACGATGGAGATCAGCCCCAAGATCCCGGTGAACCTGTTGCGCGCTGGCCGCATCCTGATGTTCGAGCCGCCTCCAGGCATCAAGGCCAACCTGCTGCGCACGTTCAGCTCGGTACGTACCGCCCGGTCCATCGTCCACCATACTGACCACACGGCAGTGGACTGATCACGACCAGACGGCCCGGTCCATCGTCCACCATACTGACCACACGGCAGCGGACTGAAGCTATTCACGGTCAGACGGTCCGGTCCATCGTCCACCATACTGACCACACGGCAGCGGACTGATGCTATTCACGGTCAGACGGTCCGGTCCATCGTCCACCATACTGACCACACGGCAGCGGACTGATGCTATTCACGGTCAGACGGTCTGGTCCATCGTCCACCATACTGACCACACGGCAGCGGACTGATGCTATTCACGGTCAGACGGTCCGGTCCATCGTCCACCATACTGACCACACGGCAGCGGACTGATGCTATTCACGGTCAGACGGTCCGGTCCATCGTCCACCATACTGACCACACGGCAGCGGACTGATGCTATTCACGGTCAGACGGTCCGGTCCATCGTCCACCATACTGACCACACGGCAGCGGACTGATGCTATTCACGGTCAGACGGCCCGGTCCATCGTCCACCATACTGACCACACGGCAGCGGACTGATGCTATTCACGGTCAGACGGTCCGGTCCATCGTCCACCATACTGACCACACGGCAGCGGACTGATGCTATTCACGGTCAGACGGTCCGGTCCATCGTCCACCATACTGACCACACGGCAGCGGACTGATGCTATTCACGGTCAGACGGCCCGGTCCATCGTCCACCATACTGACCACACGGCAGCGGACTGATGCTATTCACGGTCAGACGGTCCGGTCCATCGTCCACCATACTGACCACACGGCAGCGGACTGATGCTATTCACGGTCAGACGGTCCGGTCCATCGTCCACCATACTGACCACACGGCAGCGGACTGATGCTATTCACGGTCAGACGGTCCGGTCCATCGTCCACCATACTGACCACACGGCAGCGGACTGATGCTATTCACGGTCAGACGGTCCGGTCCATCGTCCACCATACTGACCACACGGCAGCGGACTGATGCTATTCACGGTCAGACGGCCCGGTCCATCGTCCACCATACTGACCACACGGCAGCGGACTGATGCTATTCACGGTCAGACGGTCCGGTCCATCGTCCACCATACTGACCACACGGCAGCGGACTGATGCTATGCATGGCCAGACGGCCCGGTCCGTTGTAAAGCACTCAGTACCTCAGTACTCAGCTAGCTAACACGCCTATCAGGTGGTGCAAGCTTTTCGTACAGAGTCGCAGAAGTTGCTTATCACCCAGTCTGTTTGGCCGTCTGCCCTCCCTCTGCCCTCCCTCTGCCCTCCCTCTGCCCTCCCTCTGCCCTCCCTCTGCCCTCCCGTCTGACCTCCCATCTGACCCCATCTGACCCCATCTGACCCCGTATGACCCTCCGTCTGACCATCTGACCCCGTCTGACCCTCCGTCTGACCGTCTGACCCCGTCTGACCTCGTCTGACCTCGTCTGACCCCGTCTGACCCCGTCTGACCCCATCTGACCCCGTCTGACCCCATCTGACTCCATATGACCCCATCTGACCCCATCTGACCCCGTCTGACCCTCCGTCTGACCATCTGACCCCATCTGACCCCGTCTGACCCCGTCTGACCCCATCTGACCCCGTCTGACCCCGTCTGACCCCATCTGACCCCGTCTGACCCCGTCTGGCCCCGTCTGACCCCGTCTGACCCCGTCTGACCCCGTCTGACCCCGTCTGACCTTCCGTCCCGTGCGGTGTCCAGGTGCCGGCGGCGCGCATGATGAAGCCGCCCTCTGAGCGGGCGCGGATCTACTTCCTGCTGGCCTGGTTCCACGCGGTGGTGCAGGAGCGACTGCGATACGCGCCGCTCGGATGGTCCAAGGGCTACGAGTTCAACGAGTCTGACCTCAGAGTGGCCTGCGACACGCTCGACACCTGGATTGAGGCCACCGCCATGGTGAGTGGGCTGCAATGGGCCAGTCAGTGTCTAAAGGCTAATGCCAGCGAGGTTTAGTTAGTTCCGGTTAAGATTGGTGAGGCGTGGTGCACTCGCACTGATCGCGAACTTATCGGATATAGCCCGTACGACATGAAAGAGAACCAACACGCCGGCCGCTGATTGGCTAAATGGAGTTACGTATATTAATACTACCATGACTGCCGAGGGCTGGAGAAAGAGGACGACGGTTCCGTGTGGATATGGAGTTACGTATATTAACACTACCACCGCCGAGGGCTGGAGAAAGCACGACGGTTCGGTGTGGATAAAAGGAAGCGTCTTGAGTGCATTGACTGTGTCATGTTAACGCGTGTTAACGCACCGAGCGGCTCGGAGTTGTGCTACGTGAGAGATTTCACTGCTACGGTGTCATGAGCACAACACCAGCACCAGAATATTGGAGGGTCACGTCCAGTAATCGTCTGATGGGTAAGGTAATGGCTATGTACTGCTGACTGTGCTGCTGTACCGTCCCGTGGCCTCGGTGATGGGGAAGGACGTGACGGCGTATGTACTGCTCACTGCGCTGCTGTATCGTCCCGTGACCTCGGTGATGGGGAAGGACGTGACGGCGCCGCTCTGCCCCGTGTTATAGATATCATCGGACGGGGGCGGCACGCCGTCTGTAAGTGGTGTGAGGCATCGTGTGTTCGTGTGGTATCGGCACTACCAGCTGCTCTCGGGGATAGCTCAGACTTCTTTTCTGTTGGCTGTGTCGGCGGGATAAGCGTTAGTGGTTTGAATCCCCCGTGGTACAGCGTGGTTCATGCTGTGGTGCTGCTGTGTTGGGGCAGAGTTGAGTGTGTTGTGCTATCTTCTGCTCTGGTGTGTGGCTCTTGGCTGCTTTGGAACTCTTTGTTCCGTGAGCTCATTGCTGGGATTCTGTTTTGCCTTTGGCTCCGAAAAACTGCGGTGGCTGTATTGACATATAACTGAGGTCACAAATGTCGCTCCTCAAGCAAATAGTGTTTGCCACAGATTAGAAGCCCCATTTGTGTTCTCCCGCATCTGCCTATCTTCATCTAACCGCGGCGTCGAGCGGCCGGTGCACGGCGGACCCGGCCCCGGTGTCCGGTCGCCATTTCAGTTCCGTACAGCTGACCACCCTCAGTCTGACCCGCCTCCTCCTGACGCTCATCCCGTGCAGCTGACCACCCTCAGTCTGACCCGCCTCCTCCTGACGCTCATCCCGTGCAGCTGACCACCCTCCGTCTGACCCGCCTCCTCAATTCGTTTATTCGCTCAGGTCCACTGTACTCAGTGGCTTTTCGCCTTCGCACGTCAATGTGGTATAAAACAGTGACAATGGTGAACATTCAAACATACACATACATTCACAAAAAAATTGTCCACTACAACATCGCTCATGCGTCACGGCAGGTAACGAGGTGCACTCGCACTGATTACCTGCCGTGACCGTGATCCTCCTGACGCTCATCCCGTGCAGCTGACCACCCCCAGTCTGACCCGCCTCCTCCTGACGCTCATCCCGTGCAGCTGACCACCCTCAGTCTGGCCCGCCTCCTCCTGACGCTCATCCCGTGCAGCTGACCACCCTCAGTCTGACCCGCCTCCTCCTGACGCTCATCCCGTGCAGCTGACCACCCCTCAGTCTGACCCGCCTCCTCCTGACGCTCATCCCGTGCAGCTGACCACCCTCAGTCTGACCCGCCTCCTCCTGACGCTCATCCCGTGCGCCGCAGGGCCGCACCAACCTGCCTCCGGAGAAGGTACCCTGGTCGGCGCTGCAGACCCTGCTCTCTCAGTGCATCTACGGCGGCAAGATCGACAACGAGTTCGACCAGCGGCTGCTGTCGAGCTTCCTGGACAAGCTATTCACCCCGGCCAGCTTCGACGCCGACTTCGCGCTGGTGGCCGGCGCCGGCGCCGACGGCAAGGACATCGGCATGCCGGAGGGCATCCGGCGCGACCAGTTCCTGCAGTGGGTGGAGCAGCTGTCCGACCGGCAGACGCCCGCCTGGCTTGGACTGCCCAATAACGCCGAGAAGGTATGGCGAATGGGGAGGGGAGGGGGCAGCACACGGCGCACACGGCGATCGGCCGGAAACTGGTGGGCCGGTGTGATGGGAACAAGTGGCTCCAAGTAGCGTACTAAGAGGGTAGTGCAGCGGTGACTAGCCACCGGGATAATGTTGACATGAAGACATACTTCAATGGGTGGTATGTGATGTTGTATTTAGTGTGCTCTAATCCCAAAATACCGTCATTATGGAAGACAGATAGCACGATCACAAAGCTTGTAGTTTATTAATGACTTAGTACCAAACTAAATAATTTCATAGATAAAATAAATTACACTGTTACCGGCTTCATTTTGCTCGTGACGGAGCCAGGTATGTTGACATGAGGTTCAGTGACTATGGTATCCCAGCTGACAGTGTCCTCCCGTCACCTGTCCTGTCCTCAGCTGCTGCTGACCGCGCGCGGTACAGACATGGTGTCCTCCCTGCTGACAGTGTCCTCCCGTCACCCGTCCTGTCCTCAGCTGCTGCTGACCACGCGCGGTACAGACATGGTGTCCTCCCTGCTGACAGTGTCCTCCCGTCACATCACCTGTCCTCAGCTGCTGCTGACCACGCGCGGTACAGACATGGTGTCCTCCCTGCTGACAGTGTCCTCCCGTCACCTGTCCTGTCCTCAGCTGCTGCTGACCGCGCGCGGTACAGACATGGTGTCCTCCCTGCTGACAGTGTCCTCCCGTCACCCGTCCTGTCCTCAGCTGCTGCTGACCACGCGCGGTACAGACATGGTGTCCTCCCTGCTGACAGTGTCCTCCCGTCACCCGTCCTGTCCTCAGCTGCTGCTGACCACGCGCGGTACAGACATGGTGTCCTCCCAGCTGACAGTGTCCTCCCGTCACCTGTCCTGTCCTCAGCTGCTGCTGACCGCGCGCGGTACAGACATGGTGTCCTCCCTGCTGACAGTGTCCTCCCGTCACGTGTCCTGTCCTCAGCTGCTGCTGACCACGCGCGGTACAGACATGGTGTCCTCCCTGCTGACAGTGTCCTCCCGTCACATCACCTGTCCTCAGCTGCTGCTGACCACGCGCGGTACAGACATGGTATCCTCGCTGCTGACAGTGTCCTCCCGTCACATCACCTGTCCTCAGCTGCTGATGACCACGCGCGGTACAGACATGGTGTCCTCACTGCCGACAGTGTCCTCCCGTCACATCACCTGTCCTCAGCTGCTGCTGACCATGCGCGGTACAGACATGGTGTCCTCCCTGCTGACAGTGTCCTCCCGTCACGTTTCCTGTCCTCAGCTGCTGCTGACCACGCGCGGTACAGACATGGTGTCCTCCCTGCTGACAGTGTCCTCCCGTCACATCACCTGTCCTCAGCTGCTGCTGACCACGCGCGGTACAGACATGGTGTCCTCCCTGCTGACAGTGTCCTCCCGTCACATCACCTGTCCTCAGCTGCTGCTGACCACGCGCGGTACAGACATGGTGTCCTCCCTGCTGACAGTGTCCTCCCGTCACATCACCTGTCCTCAGCTGCTGCTGACCACGCGCGGTACAGACATGGTATCCTCGCTGCTGACAGTGTCCTCCTGTCACATCACCTGTCCTCAGCTGCTGCTGACCACGCGCGGTACAGACATGGTGTCCTCCCTTCTGACAGTGTCCTCCCGTCACGTGTCCTGTCCTCAGCTGCTGCTGACCACGCGCGGTACAGACATGGTGTCCTCCCTGCTGACAGTGTCCTCTCATCACATCACCTGTCCTCAGCTGCTGCTGACCACGCGCGGTACAGACATGGTGTCCTCCCTGCTGACAGTGTCCTCCCGTCACGTGTCCTGTCCTCAGCTGCTGCTGACCACGCGCGGTACAGACATGGTGTCCTCCCTGCTGACAGTGTCCTCCCGTCACCCGTCCTGTCCTCAGCTGCTGCTGACCACGCGCGGAACAGACATGGTGTCCTCCCTGCTGGCAGTGTCCTCCCGTCTCGTCCTGTCCTCAGCTGCTGCTGACCACGCGCGGTACAGACATGGTGTCCTCCCTGCTGACAGTGTCCTCCCCTCCCGCCCTGTCCTAAGCTGCTGCTGACCACGCGCGGTACAGACATGGTGTCCTCCCAGCTGACAGTGTCCTCCCCTCCCATCTCGTCCTGTCCTCAGCTGCTGCTGACCACGCGCGGTACAGACATGGTGTCCTCACTGCTGACAGTGTCCTCCCGTCACGTGTCCTGTCCTCAGCTGCTGCTGACCACGCGCGGTACAGACATGGTGTCCTCACTGCTGGCAGTGTCCTCCCGTCACCCGTCCTGTCCTAAGCTGCTGCTGACCACGCGCGGTACAGACATGGTGTCCTCCCTGCTGACAGTGTCCTCCCGTCACGTGTCCTGTCCTCAGCTGCTGCTGACCACGCGCGGTACAGACATGGTGTCCTCCCTGCTGACAGTGTCCTCCCTTCACATCACCTGTCCTCAGCTGCTGCTGACCACGCGCGGTACAGACATGGTGTCCTCCCTGCTGACAGTGTCCTCCCGTCACCCGTCCTGTCCTCAGCTGCTGCTGACCACGCGCGGTACAGACATGGTGTCCTCCCTGCTGACAGTGTCCTCCCGTCACATCACCTGTCCTCAGCTGCTGCTGACCACGCGCGGTACAGACATGGTGTCCTCCCTGCTGACAGTGTCCTTCCGTCACATCACCTGTCCTCAGCTGCTGCTGACCACGCGCGGTACAGACATGGTGTCCTCCCTGCTGACAGTGTCCTCCCGTCACATCACCTGTCCTCAGCTGCTGCTGACCACGCGCGGTACAGACATGGTGTCCTCCCTGCTGACAGTGTCCTCCCGTCACATCACCTGTCCTCAGCTGCTGCTGACCACGCGCGGTACATTCATGGTATCCTCCCTGCTGACAGTGTCCTCCCGTCACATCACCTGTCCTCAGCTGCTGCTGACCACGCGCGGTACAGACATGGTGTCCTCCCTGCTGACAGTGTCCTTCCGTCACATCACCTGTCCTCAGCTGCTGCTGACCACGCGCGGTACATACATGGTGTCCTCCCTGCTGACAGTGTCCTCCCGTCACCCGTCCTGTCCTAAGCTGCTGCTGACCACGCGCGGTACAGACATGGTGCCCTCCCTGCTGACAGTGTCCTCCCCTCCCGTCTCGTCCTGTCCTCAGCTGCTGCTGACCACGCGCGGTACAGACATGGTGTCCTCCCTGCTGACAGTGTCCTCCCGTCACGTGTCCTGTCCTCAGCTGCTGCTGACCACGCGCGGTACAGACATGGTGTCCTCCCTGCTGACAGTGTCCTCCCGTCACATCACCTGTCCTCAGCTGCTGCTAACCACGCGCGGTACAGACATGGTGTCCTCCCTGCTGACAGTGTCCTCCCGTCACGTGTCCTGTCCTCAGCTGCTGCTGACCACGCGCGGTACAGACATGGTGTCCTCCCTGCTGACAGTGTCCTCCCGTCACGTGTCCTGTCCTCAGCTGCTGCTGACCACGCGCGGTACAGACATGGTGTCCTCCCTGCTGACAGTGTCCTCCCGTCACATCACCTGTCCTCAGCTGCTGCTGACCACGCGCGGTACAGACATGGTGTCCTCCCTGCTGACAGTGTCCTCCCCTCCCGTCTCGTCCTGTCCTCAGCTGCTGCTGACCACGCGCGGTACAGACATGGTGTCCTCCCTGCTGACAGTGTCCTCCCGTCACATCACCTGTCCTCAGCTGCTGCTGACCACGCGCGGTACAGACATGGTGTCCTCCCTGCTGACAGTGTCCTCCCGTCACGTGTCCTGTCCTCAGCTGCTGCTGACCACGCGCGGTTGTTGTTGTTGAATACATTTTATTCAGTATTATAAAAGGGCGATAACATATAATGTTCAGGATTGGCGCAAAAGCTCTGTCGGCTTGTGACAAGGCGCCTCTCCTACACTCGTAATGATAATGATAATACATAGGAACAAATCAAAAACAAAAACAACCTGTAACTCATAATGGCAATACATAAATACAATCAAAACAACCCTATCTGCCGCCTCGGTACTATATTGCGCCGGTGTCGTTTTTCACTGTAGCGCCGCGACACCGCCGCCCGCCGCCGCCGCCGCACGTCGCGATGCCAAGGCCCCTTTAATGTAGTCCTGGAAGCACTCGGCCACGCGCCAGCCGTCCACAGCGTTAAGTGATGAGCCGTTAACAAGTAAATCAAGGATGTGTGCTGAAGATAACTGAGTAAGATCGTTATGGAGCGTTTCAGTTATTCTGCTAAACAGAATGTTTCTCAGTGTTTGATATAGTGGACAATCAAGTATAAAATGTTTGATGTGTTCTGTTCGGAAGCCACAAGGACAGGAAGATGATTCAGATTGTTGGTACTGATACAGATATGCATTTAGAGAAAGTGTTCCTGTTCTAATTTGCGTGTGGAGACGGTTACCAAATTTTCTGCCGAATGAAAAATAGGGAGGGGGAGAGGGGCAGCCCAACAGTTCGGCGACTTTTTGTTTAAAGATGGATGTGTTAATTTGCTCTCGAATAGAGGGTGGGAGAAGGTTCCATTTTCTGGTAGTTTTGGGAACAAAAGACCTTTGAAAGGATGTTGTGTTGTTTGCTGGCAGAGTGTGAGTGTTAGCGTTCCTGAGGTTTCGTCTTGTGGCTCTTATGCGAGTCTGGGGAAGAATGGATTTTATGTAGTCTGGTTGTCTGTCCGGGAAGTGGGTTCATTTATGATAGAAAACTAATCTGTGCTTTTCTCGTCGAGTTTTTAACGTTTCCCAGCCTATGTCTAGTCGGAGTTTATTGGTCGGAGTTCTGAAAGGAACGCCTGTTGTCAGTCTTGCGATTCTATTTTGAAGTCTTTCCAGTCTAAGTTCGTCGTGTGTCGTTATGTGTCCGTCAAAAACTACGTCACAATAGTCGTGGTAGGGCCGTATATAAGTGGTGTACATGCTACTAAGTGTTGAACGTGTTAAGAATTTCGCTAGTGGATAGATTGGACTTAGAGCCTGATTCATTTTTCTTAATATGTCGTTGATGTGAACATGAAACCGGAGATCTTTTGACATAGTTAGTCCAAGATGTTTGTGATTGTCTGTAACGGGTATAAGTTGTCCACCAAAAGAAAGGGTGGGAGGGGCAGACATGGTGTCCTCCCTGCTGACAGTGTCCTCCCGTCACGTGTCCTGTCCTCAGCTGCTGCTGACCACGCGCGGTACAGACATGGTGTCCTCCCTGCTGACAGTGTCCTCCCGTCACATCACCTGTCCTCAGCTGCTGCTGACCACGCGCGGTACAGACATGGTGTCCTCCCTGCTGACAGTGTCCTTCCGTCACATCACCTGTCCTCAGCTGCTGCTGACCACGCGCGGTACAGACATGGTGTCCTCACTGCTGACAGTGTCCTCCCGTCACATCACCTGTCCTCAGCTGCTGCTGACCACGCGCGGTACAGACATGGTGTCCTCCCTGCTGACAGTGTCCTCCCGTCACGTGTCCTGTCCTCAGCTGCTGCTGACCACGCGCGGTACAGACATGGTGTCCTCCCTGCTGACAGTGTCCTCCCGTCACCTGTCCTGTCCTCAGCTGCTGATGACCACGCGTGGTACAGACATGGTGTCCTCACTGCTGACAGTGTCCTCCCGTCACATCACCTGTCCTCAGCTGCTGCTGACCACGCGCGGTACAGACATGGTGTCCTCCCTGCTGACAGTGTCCTTCCGTCACATCACCTGTCCTCAGCTGCTGCTGACCACGCGCGGTACAGACATGGTGTCCTCCCTGCTGACAGTGTCCTCCCGTCACATCACCTGTCCTCAGCTGCTGCTGACCACGCGCGGTACAGACATGGTGTCCTCCCTGCTGACAGTGTCCTTCCGTCACATCACCTGTCCTCAGCTGCTGCTGACCACGCGCGGTACAGACATGGTGTCCTCACTGCTGACAGTGTCCTCCCGTCACCTGTCCTGTCCTCAGCTGCTGCTGACCACGCGCGGTACAGACATGGTGTCCTCCCTGCTGACAGTGTCCTCCCGTCACATCACCTGTCCTCAGCTGCTGCTGACCACGCGCGGTACAGACATGGTGTCCTCCCTGCTGACAGTGTCCTCCCGTCACGTTTCTTGTCCTCAGCTGCTGCTGACCACGCGCGGTACAGACATGGTGTCCTCCCTGCTGACAGTGTCCTCCCGTCACATCACCTGTCCTCAGCTGCTGCTGACCACGCGCGGTACAGACATGGTGTCCTCACTGCTGACAGTGTCCTCCCGTCACCTGTCCTGTCCTCAGCTGCTGCTGACCACGCGCGGTACAGACATGGTGTCCTCCCTGCTGACAGTGTCCTCCCGTCACATCACCTGTCCTCAGCTGCTGCTGACCACGCGCGGTACAGACATGGTGTCCTCCCTGCTGACAGTGTCCTCCCGTCACATCACCTGTCCTCAGCTGCTGCTGACCACGCGCGGTACAGACATGGTGTCTTCACTGCTGACAGTGTCCTCCCGTCACCTGTCCTGTCCTCAGCTGCTGCTGACCACGCGCGGTACAGACATGGTGTCCTCCCTGCTGACAGTGTCCTCCCGTCACATCACCTGTCCTCAGCTGCTGCTGACCACGCGCGGTACAGACATGGTGTCCTCCCTGCTGACAGTGTCCTCCCGTCACATCACCTGTCCTCAGCTGCTGATGACCACGCGCGGTACAGACATGGTGTCCTCCCTGCTGACAGTGTCCTCCCGTCACATCACCTGTCCTCAGCTGCTGCTGACCACGCGCGGTACAGACATGGTGTCCTCCCTGCTGACAGTGTCCTTCCGTCACATCACCTGTCCTCAGCTGCTGCTGACCACGCGCGGTACAGACATGGTGTCCTCCCTGCTGACAGTGTCCTCCCGTCACGTGTCCTGTCCTCAGCTGCTGCTGACCACGCGCGGTACAGACATGGTGTCCTCCCTGCTGACAGTGTCCTCCCGTCACGTGTCCTGTCCTCAGCTGCTGCTGACCACGCGCGGTACAGACATGGTGTCCTCCCTGCTGACAGTGTCCTCCCGTCACATCACCTGTCCTCAGCTGCTGCTGACCACGCGCGGTACAGACATGGTGTCCTCCCTGCTGACAGTGTCCTCCCGTCACATCACCTGTCCTCAGCTGCTGCTGACCACGCGCGGTACAGACATGGTGTCCTCCCTGCTGACAGTGTCCTCCCGTCACATCACCTGTCCTCAGCTGCTGCTGACCACGCGCGGTACAGACATGGTGTCCTCCCTGCTGACAGTGTCCTCCCGTCACGTGTCCTGTCCTCAGCTGCTGCTGACCACGCGCGGTACAGACATGGTGTCCTCCCTGCTGACAGTGTCCTCCCGTCACCCGTCCTGTCCTCAGCTGCTGCTGACCACGCGCGGTACAGACATGGTGTCCTCCCTGCTGACAGTGTCCTCCCGTCACATCACCTGTCCTCAGCTGCTGCTGACCACGCGCGGTACAGACATGGTGTCCTCCCTGCTGACAGTGTCCTCCCGTCACATCACCTGTCCTCAGCTGCTGCTGACCACGCGCGGTACAGACATGGTGTCCTCCCTGCTGACAGTGTCCTCCCGTCACATCACCTGTCCTCAGCTGCTGCTGACCACGCGTGGTACAGACATGGTGTCCTCCCTGCTGACAGTGTCCTCCCGTCACGTGTCCTGTCCTCAGCTGCTGCTGACCGCGCGCGGTACAGACATGGTGTCCTCCCTGCTGACAGTGTCCTCCCGTCACCTGTCCTGTCCTCAGCTGCTGCTGACCACGCGCGGTACAGACATGGTGTCCTCCCTGCTGACAGTGTCCTCCCGTCACATCACCTGTCCTCAGCTGCTGCTGACCACGCGCGGTACAGACATGGTGTCCTCCCTGCTGACAGTGTCCTCCCGTCACATCACCTGTCCTCAGCTGCTGCTGACCACGCGCGGTACAGACATGGTGTCCTCCCTGCTGACCACGCGCGGTACAGACATGGTGTCCTCCCTGCTGACAGTGTCCTCCCGTCACATCACCTGTCCTCAGCTGCTGCTGACCACGCGCGGTACAGACATGGTGTCCTCCCTGCTGACAGTGTCCTCCCCTCCCGTCTCGTCCTGTCCTCAGCTGCTGCTGACCACGCGCGGTACAGACATGGTGTCCTCGCTGCTGAGGATGCAGCTGCTGGAGGATGACGGGGAGTCGGCCTATGTGGACGAGCGTGAAGCCGAAAAGCGGCAGGCGGACGCACGTCCGGCCTGGATGCGTGTGCTGCACAACAGCGGCCGCACCTGGAGCCAGCTGCTGCCGGCGCAGCTGCAGACGCTGCGCAGGACCGTGGACAACATCCGCGACCCGCTCTACCGCTACTTCGAGCGCGAGGTCAACATCGGCGCCAAGCTGCTCACGCTGGTGCAGAGCGACATCCGCGACATCATCGCCGTCTGCGAGGTGTGCAGGCGCGGCGGCGGTGCTGGGGAGGCGCGGCGGCGGTGCTGGGGAGGCTGGTGAAGGACTGTGGACGGCGATGGAGGAGTTTGAACCAGTTCAGGGATGGTGTATGGATGGGCCGACCTGGTTTGTTGTGTCGGAATTGTGCCTTGTGTCGCGTGTGACATTGCACATAGCAAGGGAATACGACTGCACTTAGTCCCAAATATTTGCTGAATTTTGAGCTGCATGCAACGTACCGTAACTCTTGGCGTACCGTTCCGATACCTGACGTGTCGACTGTGGGCTGTTTTTCCTTAAGTCGGCCCAAGTGGCGCACATGACATGACTCGGTCTCGTGCCGCCGTGGGCGACTGTGACACGTCTGACCTCCGGCTGTTGCCGCCGCAGGGCACCAAGAAGCAGACCAACTACCACCGGACGATGGTGGCGGAGCTGGTGCGCGGAGTGATCCCCGCCAGGTGGCGTCAGTACAAGGTGCCCGCCACCACCACCGTCATCCAGTGGGTGACCGACTTCGCGCAGCGCGTCAAGCAGCTGCACACCATCAGCGCCAGCGTGGCTCAGCAGGGCGCTGGCGCGCTCAAGGTACGGCAGTGGGGGACGGAAAGGCTGAGGGTGGACTGTCAGGACCTATCAGCCCAGCAGGACTGATAGGACAGGGAAAGGCTGGGGGAGGGGGGGTGTGGAAAGCGCCAGCGTGGCCCAGCAGGACTGATAGGACAGGGAGAGGCTGGGGGGGGGGGGGGGAGTGACAGCGCCAGCGTGGCCCAGCAGGGCGCTGGTGCTCTCAAGGTACGGCGGGGAGAGGGGGAACTGAGGGTGAACTGACAGTAGACTGGGAGAGGGCGGACTTTGGGTAGGCAGCGAGCGGACAGCGGGGAGAGTGGGCTGGAAATAGGCCCGGTAGCCGCAGACTGAGAGAGATAAATGAGTCAGACGTCAGGAGAGGCCTAGAAGTTGGCTTGGAGCAGGCTGACTCGATTGAGAACAACCTGTCGTTTTGGGGGAGCGTCTGGGCGGAGAGGGGTGTGAGGCGATACTGCGACGTGTGTGGGTGGCCAGGCCGTACCATCCGCCACGCCGCCTGCGCTGACGGCCCCGCTCCGCTGGTCCGCAGGCGCACCAGATTTGGCTAGGCGGCCTGTTCAACCCGGAGGCGTACGTGACGGCGACGCGTCAGTGCGTGGCGCAGGCCAACAGCTGGTCGCTGGAGGAGCTGCACCTGCGGGTCACGGTGACGGAGGCGGACGCCGCTGTCGAGCCGGGCAGCATGTCCCTGCGTGGACTGAAGCTGCAGGGCGCCCTCTGCCGCCAAAACCAGCTGCACCTGACCACTACCATCCAGACGGAGCTGGCGCGGGTACAGCTGACCTGGGCGCGCGGCGAGACGCGCGACCCGCAGCTGCGCTACATCACCCTGCCAGTCTACCTGAACGCCACGCGCGCCGAGCTGCTCTTCACCGTGGACCTGCCCGTGGCCGGACAACAGTCTGAGCACAGCTTCTACGAGCGCGGCGTGGCGCTGGTGGCCTCCACCAACCTCAACTAGGCCGGCCTCCGACCAGAAGGAGACCGGCCACCGACCTCAACTAGACCGGCTTCCGACCTCAACTAGACCGGCTTCCGACCTCAACTAGGCCGACCTCCGACCAGAAGGAGACCGGCCACCGACCTCAACTAGACCGGCCTCCGACCTTAACTAGACTATCAACCTCAACTAGGCCGGCCTCCTACCTTAACTAGACTATCAACCTCAACTGGACCGGCCTCCGACCTTAACTAGACTATCAACCTCAACTAGGCCGGCCTCCTACCTTAACTAGACTATCAACCTCAACTGGACCAACTTAAACTAAACCGCCGGCTGGCATTCACCAACCTTAACTAGACCTCCGGCTGTCGACGATAACTTAAACTAAACCGCCGGCTGGCATTCACCAACCTTAACTAGACCTCCGGCTGTCGACGATAACTTAAACTAAACCGCCGGCTGGCATTCACCAACCTTAACCAGCCTCCGGCTGTCGACGATAACTTAAACTAAACCGCCGGCTGGCATTCACCAACCTTAACCAGACCTCCGGCTGTCGACGATAACTTAAACTAAACCGCCGGCTGGCATTCACCAACCTTAACCAGACCTCCGGCTGTCGACGATAGTGGCACGTTAGCCATTTTTCCTGTCAGGTTGTGTACCGCACCTAATATTTCCGGTGTTACTCTGTGATTTATGCATTGGGAGCTGAGCCTACCCTGGCGGCTATTTTAATGGTTATTATATCGGTGATTGTGCTGATGCTTTTGATGTGGCGGGTTGTTGTCGGTGCACTTCGCACCTTATGTCAATTATATGTGTGCATAGAAACAGCCCTGTGGCGTTTCAAACTTGGGTCCTGTTGCTCCCTGTTTTTGACTTCTGTATTTAGTCATTTTACATGCAATATTTGTTGGCGTTTTTCTGGTTGCCTTAAATGGGATGTGCTTGATAGCAGGTGATCGTTGTAGTACGTAAAATATTAATGACAAATGTTGGCTTATTTATAGAAGGTTTCGTTATTTCATTTTAATTCTGCATCAGTTATAGTGTTGCTGAATCGCACACCATCAGTCAATCGCACGTTGAATATACCTTCAAAATTCAAAAGTGTGTCTGTGAGTGGAATGGGTGCAGAGCTGGAACAACCGCGGTCATTGGACACTTGAACATGCATGGGTGACCGCAGAATACGCTGGCCACACTTGATCAGCAGCTGTACACAGGCTGGCGGCGCTGGCCACTTGATCAGCAGCTGTACACAGGCTGGCGGCGCTGGTCACTTGATCAGCAGCTGTGCACAGGCTGGCGGCGCTGGCCACTTGATCAGCAGCTGCACACAGGCTGGCGGCGCTGGTCACTTGATCAGCAGCTGTGCACAGGCTGGCGGCGCTGGCCACTTGATCAGCAGCTGTACACAGGCTGGCGGCGCTGGCCACTTGATCAGCAGCTGTGCACAGGCTGGCGGCGCTGGCCACTTGATCAGCAGCTGCACACAGGCTGGCGGCGCTGGCCACTTGATCAGCAGCTGTACACAGGCTGGCGGCACTTCATGCCTCAGCCGCGAGACACTTTCATGCCTCAGCGGCGAGCCACTTTCATGCCTCAGCCGCGAGCCACTTTCATGCCTCAGCGGCGAGAGAGGTCACTGCAGGCTGTGGGGTGAGGTGATGGCTGCCAGAGTAACTAACAGGGCAACTTATCAGTTGGGTCTCTGGTAACGAAAATGGATATCTCGAGTATCTATTGTGAACGGCAAACCGGTGATGCGGCCATGTTTAATAGCGATAACTTTGGAACGCGTCATCTTATTCACATTGAGGCGTCTTTTCATGTGACAAAACTGATCTCGCTCCCGCGTCTGACTGCTTCCGGCGCTCGTTGATTGGCTGACTCCCACCCTGGCCTGTAGGGCGTCGGCCTGCGCACGTCGAGAGACGCCCAATTCAAAATATCCCAACTTGGCTGTGCTCGACTCGATTTGTCGTGGTTGACTCAACTCTTCGACTCGAACCGACTCCGACTCTTGAAACGCAGGATAAATATTTTCAGTGGACTCAATTCACACAATCTATCGACTCAATTCGATTCATTTTTGTCGACTCAATTATGCGGTGAATACGGTGCATATATGTATTTTCTTATTTGTATGTGAACATTGTATACCATTATTACCATAGATGTAATTTTGAAAAAGGTATGTGGCCGTAATATCAATAAACAAGTCATTTTTAAAGTTGTATTTTCTTAAATAATATAAAAACAACGAGGATAATGTCAATGATTCCGATGATATTGTTAACACGACTCAATTATAGTTAAATTTGTATTTGATTCGACTCATCTACGATTTGTTATCAACTTCCTTATTGTCGGCTCTGACTCGACTGACTCGTATTTTTCTAGACCATTCACATTTGAACACAAATAAACCTGTAAGGCGCCGTAGTTGGCGATGAACGAGCGAGCGCGAAATAAATGTATGGTGAATTTCAACCCGATCGGGCAAGTAGTTCCTGAGATACAAAAAAGGTGCGCACGTGCAGAGGCTTTGACCTTTGACTTGTGGCTAGGCGGCGGCGGAGAGGTCCCTAACCATACACCAAATTTGAACACAATCGGCTCGGCCGTTCCTGAGATATAGAATAGGGGTGTGCACGTGCGCACGTGCAGAGGCACCCCATCCCTGACTTGTGGAAAATTGCCGGCTGAGGGGTCCCTAACCACACACAAAATGTGCACACAATCGGCTCAGCCGTTGCACAGTTGTTGCGAGAAAACACTTCTCAACACCCCTCACGCGCAGTGGTAGTCACCCACATGAGTCGGCACCGGTCTCAAACAGGGTAGGTTGGATTGGGCTGCTCAGTAAAGAAGTCAGCTTGTCAATCGGACGTGTGGTTGCAGAGATATGAGCTTCAAAAAAGCGTCGCCACGGGTCGGGTCGGGCCGGGCCGGGCCGCTCATATTCAGATTTTTCCCATATACCACGGAAAGACGAGCGGCTCGTAATAACCCACTTCCCAATAAACAAACCTCCGTCTGGACATCGGCAAACCAGACATTTACAGACGGGATCTGATAGGAGCAGAGCACCGGGTGAAGCGGCATGCAGGACCATAGAACTCGACACATATGGTGTTATCAGGGGCGTAACCACCACAGATCACTGGGGATCAGTCTCCAGTAACATTTTCGGATTTTAACATTACACCTATGGGCGTTGCATGGCAAGAATCGACTTCAAAGTGCCTCCGTCCCCACCTACTGTCGGAAGGTGATTGCACCTATGGCTGTTATCACAACGTAGGCAGGATGTAATGTGCATTTTGTGAGTGAGGACAGGGTACGATTATTTAATGTGTTGAAATGCCCCTGCTACCAGTCGGCTGCTACGAGGAAGTGTCGCTTCTTATCCCGCGCCGTGCCGGTGCTCGGTGCCACCTTCGCCGTGCAGGGGGGGGGGGGGGGGGACACCCACCTCTAACTCGAAAACTTAAAGGGCTAGAAAGACGCAGAAAAAACGTTCGAAAGCTCTCGACAAGCACATTCGAAAGTACTTCAGATATTTGTTTTCCTCAGGTCAATATTGAGGTCACTAGAGCTCATCAAACGTCAAATTTTCCAGTTTTAGGACTTCACTCCAGAAACCCCCAGATATCACAGGAACTATGATAGCTAAGAACACACGGAAAAAAGCAATGGAAAGCTCTTGAAAAATTCAATCGCAGAGGTGTCCTCATATTTTAGCTCAGGTCAATAGTTTAGGCTGCAGAGCTCGTCAAATGTCAACAAGGCTATTTTTTTACAAAACGGTTTTTCACGAATAGCCTTTTACCTAATAACGACAAGGCAATAATGTTGATACCATCGTGTTTGTCTCGTCGTCAAGGCGCTTCGACTCATATTAGTGTTGACCAGGTTAGGTCAACTTAAAAAAATTAAATCAGGTCAAGGTCAAGTGGTGACCCAAGTAGGTCATGTTGCATATGGGAAGACGTGCCTCGACGAGACAAACACATTGGTGTCGATTTCACTTCTCTATCGTAATTATGTCGAGAGTTATTGACATGAAACTGTTGAGGACATCGGATGACCTCGGCTGACCCTGTAGGGGTCACTGAACAAAAATGGCACCTAGGTCATCAAGAATGTCCTATAATAACATGATCCGGAAGGAATTAAAATGATATCTTGCCTATCCTTGGAATAGGAAGCATTTGAATATTTCCCATTGACTTATAATGGGGAGGTCACGAAATTGACTGGACCTTGGGTTGCTGAATAACAAAAAAATCCAAGATAAACGAATTGTAGTATTTGTAGATATATATGACCTTATGAAATTCTGTAAGTATAAAACCGATCATCCAAAAACTGACTGTGGTACGACTACAAGTTTTATTTGGAGGTGGGGTCACGTGACCTGGTCTGGTGACCTGACCTGAAATGACCAGATATATTTTTAAAAAAAATGTGGGCAATTGATACCCGAACAGCTGTGCCAAAAACGGCGGCGCGCATCCTCGAAAAACCTGAGGGGTGTCTTAAACACCCCCCCCCCCCCCCCCCCCCCCCCCCGGCACGGGGCGGGTTATACAAGTGTAGCCAATGGTCTCTATCAGCGAGGACGGCTTGTGAGTCGTGATGACCGTTTTGGTCATACTATACCATCACACATGTTGCCAACTTTACCGCTTCCCTTTGGATATTACAACACCTTATAGTCAATAGGAACTGCGAGTTATGCGGCACAGCATTTATCAGGCGACCCCTTTGAGAGACATCTGTTGGCTGTAATAGGAACCTGAGTTCCCATTCCGGCTAATAGATGTCTCTCAAATGCGACGCCTGTGGAGTGCTGTGCCGCAGAGCAAGTCGGTCTCTCATATGAGTCATTCCACGTCAAATCTCACAGGAAATGCCCCGACCCCGTAGGCGTACACAAGGGGGGGGGGGGGGGGGGGGGGGCAAACGGGGCAATTGCCCCCTCCCCTTTGGACGAAAAATGAATGTTTTTTTTGCGAGAAAAATGTGCAAATATGCCATTTTAAAAATATAGTGGGCCAAATCCGTTCAGTTTTTTTTTGGTGGGGGTACTTTATGCCCCCCTGAGCAAAAATGTCCCCCTCCTGGAGCGAATCCTGGGTACGCTACTGCCCGACCCATTTCTATTTCAATAAAATGTGGGGCACGTATAGTACCCAATGAACGATCATCATGCACATACTTTTAGCTTTATTCGACCTCTGAGGTCAGAGTTACGGGTCATCTTAGGTCACACGTTTTTACCGAAATTGTATCATTCAAACGTGCATATATTGGCAAAAAAAAATATTCTAGGAAGGTGCAGTTGCCACCAGAGCACAGATATATGATTGGACTACGTATTGCACCGGATGAACTTCCATGACCTACATTTGACCTGACGAGGTCAGTGAACAATTAAAGTTTTTTTGTATGTCTGCCTGCCCCAAAATGCACCAAAATTTAACACGAGAGTGGTTACATCATCGTCTTAAAGCATGCGCAAAAGAATGGCGGACACTCAACAACTTTTTCAGATATGGGTATTTTAGTATAGGGCAAGATGGGGCAACACGCCCCACCGGGATAAAACGCCTCACAAAGATATCTCGGAATTTAAAAGGTCCCGGGTAAAAATATTCTGATCTACAAAACAAGCAAAATATGGTCGGTGAACTCATAGAAGGCGACATAATTTCTGCGGCGCTTTCCAGAGATACAAGTAGTCAGTTTTGGGAGCGTTTTCAGTACTGAAATGGACCAGGAGCATTCTTTCTCTCAACACTTTTCTTCCAGATAATGTAAGCCAACTGAAAGGTCAGAATCTGATGTAAGAAAAGGTTGATTGCTCATTTATGGGTTCATGCACGTTTTTGGGCTTGGCTAACTTTACACACGTAAGCGCGCAATGGGGTAAAACGCCCCTTTCGTCTTGGGGCAAGACGTCAGTGCTTAACCGTTGATGACCTATTGTGCCTAAACTGTTCAACTGATCTAAATAAGGGACATAGGCCCAGCAAATGCATATTTAAAGAGCCTTTAATTGTTTTTTCCGTTTGTTCCCAGCTATCATAGTTCCTGAGATATTTGGGGAAATCTGAGACAGATTCCAGGAGTTACCATGGTGACCTTTGACTACCTCTGTTGACCTAAGTATTGACCTGAGCCAAAAAATGACTTAGATAGTTTCCCCATTAATTCCGACGAGCTATCGAACGCTGTTTTTGATTTTCGCCTACTCTCCATAGGAGCCAAGTTCCGAGGGGATGGGGCGTTTTGCCCCATCAACAGGAGGAGTCTTGCCCAGGGGGTGGGGCAATACGCCCCTTTTGCAGGCTCCTCGAAAATCGTCGCCTACAAATTTGTTAACTGAAGCAGGTATAATTATGCGATGCAGAATACAAGTCAAATTTCCAAACTATGTGAAAATGCTATCACTCGCCGCCTCCGTCAAATAGGAAGCGAGATTTCCAGCAAAATGCATCTAATCTTGCCCCATGCTACCCTAACTATGTCGCGCCGGTTGAACGTGCCCTGTGGCTATCTTCTATGAATTGATTCTCTCTCAACAAGGATTTAAAATACATGTTCCCCCATTGCACCTGGTAACAAAATAGGTACACACGTTACCAGTGGTGCCCATAACGTAACTGCAGTTTCAAGACCACATGTCCCGACTTGACATCATCTGACGCGCCACGGGCGGCGCGACGCGTCAGATGACGTCGCGCCAGCGCAACATAGTTATACTAAAATACTCATATCTTAAAAACTTTTTAAGTGACCGACATTCTTTTGCACATGCTTTGAAACGATGATGTAACCACGCTCGTGTTCAATTTTGCTGGATTTCGGGGCAGGCAAACGGGAATAACTCGAAATTTGGACTTTGACCTAGTCAGGTCAAAGGTCATGTGAAATCAAGGAGGTACATAGCAATGGACATTCATTTCCTATCCAATGACAGCAACCTCAACTTCCTAGAACAATTTTTCGCCAATATATGCACTTTTGAATGATAAAATGTCGGCAAAAACGTGCGACCTAAGATGACCCGTAACTCTGACCTCAGAGGTCGAATGGAGCTAAACGCTTGTGCATGATCATCGTGCATTGCGTACTGCACGTGACCCAAATTTCATCGAAATCGAAATGGGTCGGGTTGAAAACTGCCCATTCTTGTGCGATCTGACGTGGAATGACCAATATGCGTTTGCAAGGATGACAGCGTTGACTGTTCTTCGGTATAAATTGACATCGGGTTTAGTGTCCGCTTTATTGTTTTTAAAAAAAACGGTGCGATAACGCGAGGGAAGATCGCGAGTGTCGATGGAATTTCTGCAAATACACGCCGTGGGAAGCCGTATCCGGATGTAAGCAAACGCATTGGTTTCAAATCATATATTTAAAACGATTTTTTAAACAAGAACCGACGACGAAGACGATAGACCACATGTTGACACCCTCACCCTCCAGTAGCACAGCCTAGGCAGCATCCTCCGTTTTCAGCCGCTTTTCGTCCGCCTGATCCCCACCCACCAACTGCCGCTTCTGCCCCTCCTGACCGCCCTTCTCCGCCGCTGCGTCCCCAGCCTTCCCAGTCTTCCCCTGCCCTCCCTCCTGCTCCCCCGCTGACGTTTTCTCTCCCTTGGCGCCGGCGCGGATGCGGCGCATTTCGGCGCTGTATGCCGCGTTCAGCTCCATCTGGGCGGTGAGGCTCGAGTCGGTGCCGGTGATCTCTCGCAGCGCCATCGTCGCGTAGGTGGAGGACGGCAGAGTGAACTGCATCAGTAGCGCGCGGAACGGCGCGTCCGGCTGATCGGCCGGCGGCTGCAGACCGCGCAGCCGGTCCAGGTCGCCGACGACCAGATCCGCGCCCGGGTCAGAGTAGCGCAGCACGCGCCAGGTGACGGCGCCGGGCCGCGCCAGCACGTTCCGGTAGGCGCCGGCCATGCTGTACTGCGGCATGGCGTCGCTCCGCTCCCGGCTCAGCTCGACCCCGTCAGCGGCCAGAAGTTCTGAGACCCAGCCGGCCGCCTCGTTCTCCGGGTATCGGACGGCCCAGCCCGGCAGCGGCAGCACCAGATCGTAGATCGAGTGCGCCGCCAGGTCCGACTCGGTGAGCACGCGCACCTCCGGCAGTCGCCGCCGGACCGGTTCAGGGCCGCTGGAGCCGCCGTCGGTCGCGGCGCCGGACTCGGCCGGCTCGCTCTCCACCGCGCTCGGGTCGTCTGACGCCGGCTCGTCGGCGGCGGCCGGCTGGTCCCCGGCCAGCACCAGGTCGCCGGGTCGCAGCTTCAGACCGTGCTCAGCCAGCCGCCGCGATACCACCCGGTTCCACAGCCACGACTGGTAGGCGTGCACGTACAGCTGGCGGGTGCCGGCCGGCAGCCGGTCCACCGCCTCCTGGTAGGCGGTGGCGCGCACCGTGGAGAGCGTGTGCAGCACGCGGCCCTCGATCGTCGAGCGCTGCTGCTTGCCGGAGAGGAGCGAGAGTGCGCGGCGCGGGTCGCGGTCGGCGTGCCAGGCGCGCTGAGCCTGCGCCATGCCGCCGCCAGGCTCGTTCTCGTGTCCCGAGAGCAGCAGATCGACGGCGACGCGCCATTCGCGCCGCAGGATGGCGCGGCCGACCTCGTGCGTGCCCGAACTGGTCGTGCCGAACCGCTGCATTCCATAGTAGTTGATGAAGCCGAGGGTCTCGAACGAGGCAACCCGGCGCGATATCACGTCGTCGCTGCCCTTCACGTGTCGGAGTACCAGGTCAAACTGGTTGCCCTTGAGGTCACCCAGTTTGAGCTCACTGTCCTTGAAGGTGAAGTTCCCAACTGCCATCCTGGGGAACTTCCGTGCTGCCTCGCGCACTTTCTCAGCAGTGATCTGCTTCACAGAGACCATCTGTGTTGTCTTTGCCCGGGCATCTTTGGTTCCAGCAAATGTGAACTTGTTGGATTTCACCTTCAGGTCCATGCTCAAGTTGCTCAGTGCCACAAATGTGTCAAGGTTTTCCTTGAACAAGCAGAAGTGCAGGAACTTTGGTTTGTCTTTTGGCCAGGGTGTGTGCCTCCAAAAAGTATTATTTTTGTCAGGAGCAGCATTTGCTTTCTTAACTGCAATAACTTTCTCACCATCTGCCTCACCAGTGTTGGTAATCATGTTGGGGAAGCATGACTTGATAGTTCCATGATATTGAGTCCTCTGCTCCTTACTGAGCTGACCAGCAGGAACATTTACAGCATCTCTACACTTCTCCACAGCACTCAGTTCCACAAGCTTCTTCCAAATTTCTTCAGGAAACCAATCAGGCCTAACCACCTCAGCTTTGGCTTGTACTTCTTTTGCTGGAATTGATATGTCTGTTAAGGCGACAACTTCTCCAGACAGATCAATTTCATGGACAATAAAGTCACCCCATCTATGCTTTGTGATACCTGTAAATCCTTCAGATGAATCAACAAACTGTTGTATCCCCACATCAACTTCAGTTCTTCCCAGGTACTTAGTCGGCAGTGAAGCACCTTTCTTCTGCTGATCATGCTTTTCACTCTCCTTGGCATTACGCAAATGCTCCATACTTTGCAAAACTTGGGACTTCATCTCTGTCTTATTGGTTGAACCTTTGCCGGTTTGACTTGCTGGTGAGTTTTCACCATCCATGACTTTGCGTATAGCCCCACAGTGATTCAAATACTTTGTCTTCAGTGTTTCGACCGTAATAAGCTCGAGAAATACGAAAAACAAAACTGGACACACCCTAAGTCAATGAAATGTGGTCCAATCAGGATATTTTTTGACATGGGACATGCATTAGTAATGCAATCCCGCTCGTCACATGTACTATATTACCCTAGGTCCCACACTTCGTCAATTAAAACACTTAACCACAATACCCAGCCACAATAATCACGCAAAAATAAGCACATGCGGCACACACCATGGGCGCCATAGAACGTCCTTTATGCGCATGGAATGTCGAAGTAAACATAACTAAAATATTACTTAGAAAATTTAAATGATAATGTTAAATAGGCAACACTTTAAAAAGGTAAGTCTAAAATTAAAATATTTCATAACATTTTAAGGAGAAATATAAAACAAAATTGTTATTTTGACCGAACATCGTATTTTTATATTTATCCACCGGCATAAAACAAGCATTATGTGACGCAATTGTTACAAATGACTGGATGAAAAGCAAACGGCCAAGGCCAACTAGGTAAAACCAGGTAATGGTAAAACCATCAGCGTTTTGTTTACCGTCCCCCGCGGCCAGTGGATGACGTCATTGGGATAGTAACTCACTCGTCGTTGCCGCCATCCACGCTCTATTTTGTTCTATTTTTTAAAATAAATTTGGTCCGAATGTTTTTCAATGGATGGATTTCCGAGGTCAGGCCTCGCGCTAAGCATATCTTATTTCACAGGCCCTGACCCCACCACCCAATCAAGCAATTCCTGGCGTCCAGCAGAATTTATAAGCGAAGGTTTTACGTGCCCGACATACCTGGACACGGTCCGCCCCGCCCTCTGACGTCCCCTGACCTTGAGTGTGACCGCTGCCACCGGCCACAGGCCATCCCAGTCAGGGGCAAATAGCGAGCGCCGAAGCGACTCGAACTCGGGCTGCCAATACCGGGTGAGGTCAGAAGCCCGGCGCTCTCCCAAATGAGCTACAGGGGCGGACATTTTTTCATCAGCTGTTCTGAAACTGGCGACCTCAGGTCATCACCATATTTGGCACTGCAGCAAAATGTAATCTCAGCAACGGCTGGACCGATTTGTTCGCAAAAAGCACCAATCGATTCAGCGCATACGATTTCATCAGCCGTTCTGAAACTGGTGACCGTGTACCGTGTACCGCATGACACGGTAAAGGGCGGATCCAGCTGGCCGTTTTTTTTTAGGGGGGGGGGGGGGGGCAAACCATTTTTAGCGGACCTTACCTACCCCAAATTTGGAATTTCTTCCCGGATTTGGGCGATTTTATTTTGCAACCACACGATATATAATGATTTCTATATTTTGATATTTTGTGTTTTGTATAGCTTTTCGACCTTTTGGGATATCGAAAACACAAAGATGTCAGCTTGCAGTTTTAATTGTTCCGACATTTCCTTACACTGAACAAAGCTATAGTCAATTATCAGCTGTATCCAGGGACGTCACGATAATTTTTGAGTGGGGGGGTCGGGTGAAATGACGAAAAATGTACCCCATTTTGTATGAGTATATTTAAGCCTTTGCAACATTTTTAATGTGGACTTTCATACGTCTGTCAAAACAGCTACAGATTCAGATTCACATTCAGTTTCACATTCGGACCCCCTCAGAATTCGCCTGAATTTCGCATACTTATGCAGTTTAACAAGCCACTTACAATGGTGAAGTCCGTTCAGCGCCACATTTAATACTTTGACCTCCAGAGGTCATCCAAGTTTCTGAGGTCACGGGTGACCTCCTCAGAATATCATCAAAATGTATATACACATGCAGTTTGACATGCTGATTACGATTCTGAGATCTGTTCGGCGCCACGTTGAATACTTTGACCTTGAGAGGTCATCCAAGTTTCTGAGGTCACAGGGTGACCCCCTCAGAATTTACTCAAACGTGGTGTACAAATGCAGTTTGACACGCTGATTACGATTCTGAAGTCTGTTTGGCGCCACATTTAATACTTTGACCTTGAGAGGTCATCCAAGTTTCTGAGGTCACAGGGTGACCCCCTCAGAATTTACTCAAACGTGGTGTACAAATGCAGTTTGACACGCTGATTACGATTATGAAGTCTGTTCGGCGCCACATTGAATACTTTGACCTTGAGAGGTCATCCAAGTTTCTGAGGTCACAGGGTGACCCCTCAGAATTTACTCAAACGTAATGTACAAATGCAGTTTGACACGCTGATTACGATTCTGAAGTCTGTTCGGCGCCACATTTAATACTTTGGCCAGCTTCACATTCGAATGGGCATTCGGACTCCTTCGGGATTCGCTCTAATTTCGTGCACCTATGCAGTGTGACGAGCCACTTACAATGGTGAAGTCCGGTGCGCGCCAAATTGAATACTTTGGCCTCTAGAGGTCATCAAAGTTGATAAGTTCACCAGAGGTCACAGGGTGACCCCCTCAGAATATCATCAAAATTGGTCTACACATGCAGTTTGACATGCTGATTGTGATTTGGAGTCTGTTCGGCGCCACATTGAATACTTTGACTTTGAGAGGTCATCGAAGTTTCTAAGGTCACAGGGTGACCCCCTCAGAATTTACTCAAACGTGGTATACAAATGCAGTTTGACACGTTGATTACGATTCTGAAGTCTGTTCGGCGCCACATTGAATACTTTGACCTTGAGTGGTCATCTAAGTTTCTGAGGTCACAGGGTGGCCCCCTCAGAATGTTATCAAAGTTGGTGTACACATGCAGCATAAGATACTGGTTACGATGCTGCAGTCTGTTTGGCGCCACATTGAATACTTTGACCTTGAAAGGTCATCCAAGTTTATGAGGTCACAGGGTGACCCCTCAGCATTTACTCAAACGTGGTGTACAAATGCAGTTGGACACGCTGATTACGATTCTGAAGTCTGTTTGGCGCCACATTGAATACTTTGACCTTGAGAGGTCATCTAAGTTTCTGAGGTCACAGGGTGACCCCCTCATAATTTACTCAAATTTGGTGTACAAATGCAGTTTGACACGCTGATTACGATTCTGAAGTCTGTTCGGCGCCACATTTAATACTTTGGCCAGCTTCACATTCGAATAGGCATTCGGACTCCTTCGGAATTCGCTCTAAATTCGTGCACTTATGCAGTGTGACAAGCCACTTACAATGCTGAAGTCCGTTTTGCGCTAATATTAATACTTTGGCCTCTAGAGGTCATCAAAGGTGATAAGTTCACCAGAGTTCACAGGGTGACCCCCTCATAATATCATCAAAATTGGTCTGTACATGCAGTTTGACATGCTGATTGCGATTCTGAAGCCTGTTCGGCGCCACAATGAATACTTTGACCTTGAGAGGTCATCCAAGTTTCTGAGGTCACAGGATGACCCCCTCAGAATGTTATCGAAGTTGGTGTACACATGCAGCATGAGATGCTGATTACGATGCTGAAGTCTGTTTGGCGCCACATTGAATACTTTGACCTTGAGAGGTCATCCAAGTTTCTGAGGTCACAGGGTGACCCCCTCATAATTTACTCAAACATGGTGCACAAATGCAGTTTGACACGCTGATTACGATTCTGAAGTCTGTTTGGCGCCACATTGAATACTTTGACCTTGAGAAGTCATCTAAGTTTCTGAGGTCACAGGGTGGCCCCCTCAGAATTTACTCAAATTTAATGTACAAATGCAGTTTGACACGCTGATTACGTTTCTGAAGTCTGTTCGGCGCCACATTTAATACTTTGGCCAGCTTCACATTCGAATGGGCATTCGGACTCCTTCGGGATTCGCTCTAATTTCGTGCACCTATGCAGTGTGACGAGCCACTTACAATGGTGAAGTCCGGTGCGCGCCAAATTTAATACTTTGGCCTCTAGAGGTCATCCAAGTTGATAAGTTCACCAGAGGTCAGAGGGTGACCCCCTCAGAATATCATCAAAATTAGTCTACAAATGCAGTTTGACATGCTGATTGCGATTCTGAAGTCTGTTTGGCGCCACACTGAATACTTTGACCTTGAGAGGTCATCCAAGTTTCTGAGGTTACAGGGTGACCCCCTCAGAATTTACTCAAACGTGGTGCACAAATGCCGTTTGACACGCTGATTACGATTCTGAAGTCTGTTCGACGCCACATTGAATACTTTGAGCTTGAGAGGTCATCTAAGTTTCTGTGGTCACGGGGTGACCCCCTCATAATTTACTCAAATTTGGTGTACAAATGCAGTTTGACACGCTGATTACGATTCTGAAGTATGTTCGGCGCCACATTTAATACTTTGGCCAGCTTCACATTGGAAAGGGCATTCGGACTCCTTCGGAATTCGCTCTAATTTCGTGCACCTATGCAGTGTGACGAGTCACTTACAATGGTGAAGTCCATTGCGCGCCAAATTTAATACTTTGGCCTCTAGAGGTCATCAAAGTTGATAAGTTCACCAGAGGTCACAGGGTGACCCCCTCATAATATCATCAAAATTGGTCTACACATGCAGTTTGACATGCTGATTGTGATTTTGAAGTCTGTTCGGCGCCACAATAAATACTTTGACCTTAATAGGTCATCCAAGTTTCTGAGGTCACAGGGTGACCCCTTCAGAATGTTATCAAAGTTGGTGTACACATGCACCATGAGATGCTGGTTACGATGCTGAAGTGTGTTTGGCGCCACATTGAATACTTTGACCTTGAGAGGTCATCGAAGTTTCTAAGGTCACAGGGTGACCCCCTCAGAATTTACTCAAACGTGGTGTACAAATGCAGTTTGACACGTTGATTACGATTCTGAAGTCTGTTCGGCGCCAAATTGAACACTTTGACCTTGAGAGGTCATCTAAGTTTCTGAGGTCACAGGGTGACCCCCTCAGAATGTTATCAAAGTCGGTGTACACATGCAGCATGCGATACTGGTTACGATGCTGCAGTCTGTTTGGCGCCACATTGAATGCTTTGACCTTGAAAGGTCATCCAAGTTTATGAGGTCACAGGGTGACCCCTCAGCATTTACTCAAACGTGGTGTACAAATGCAGTTTGACACGCTGATTACGATTCTGAAGTCTGTTTGGCGCCACATTGAATACTTTGACCTTGAGAGGTCATCCAAGTTTCTGAGGTCACAGGGTGACCCCCTCATAATTTACTCAAACATGGTGCACAAATGCAGTTTGACACGCTGATTACGATTCTGAAGTCTGTTCGGCGCCACATTTAATACTTTGGCCAGCTTCACATTCGAATAGGCATTCGGACTCCTTCGGAATTCCCTCTAATTTCGTGCACTTATGCAGTGTGACGAGCCACTTACAATGGTGAAGTACGTTGCACGCCAATTCTAATACTTTGGCCTCTAGAGGTCATCAAAGTTGATAAGTTCACCAGAGGTCACAGGGTGACCCCCTCAGAATATCATCAAAATTGGTCTATACATGCAGTTTGACATACTGATTGCGATTCTGAAGCCTGTTCGACGCCACATTGAATACTTTGACCTTGAGAGGTCATCCAAGTTTTTGAGGTCACAGGGTGACCCCCTCAGAATGTTATCAAAGTTGGTGTACACATGCAGCATGAGATGCTGGTTACGATGCTTCAGTCTGTTTGGCGCCACATTGAATACTTTGACCTTGAGAGGTCATCCAAGTTTCTGAGGTCACAGGGTGGCCCCCTCAGAATTTACTTAAATTTGGTGTACAAATGCAGTTTGACACGCTGATTACGATTCTGAAGTCTGTTCGGCGCCACATTTAATATTTTGGCCAGCTTCACATTCGAATGGGCATTTGGACTCCTTCGGGATTCGCTCTAATTTCGTGCACCTATGCAGTGTGACGAGCCACTTACAATGGTGAAGTCCGGTGCGCGCCAAATTTAATACTTTGGCCTCTAGAGGTCATCAAAGTTGATAAGTTCACCAGAGGTCACAGGGTGACCCCCTCAGAATATCATCAAAATTGGTCTACACATGCAGTTTGACATGCTGATTGTGATTTTGAAGTCTGTTCGGCGCCACATTGAATACTTTGACCTTGAGAGGTCATGCAAATTTCTGAGGTCACAGGGTGACTCCTTCAGAATGTTATCAAAGTTAGTGTACACATGCACCATGAGATGCTGGTTACGATGCTGAAGTTTGTTCGGCGCCACATTAAATACTTTGACCTTGAGAGGTCATCGAAGTTTCTAAGGTCACAGGGTGACCCCCTCAGAATTTACTCAAACGTGGTGTACAAATGCAGTTTGACACGTTGATTACGATTTTGAAGTCTGTTCGGCGCCACATTGAATACTTTGACCTTGAGTGGTCATCTAAGTTTCTGAGGTCACAGGGTGGCCCCCTCAGAATTTACTTAAATTTGGTGTACAAATGCAGTCTGACACGCTGAACACGATTCTAAAGTCTGTTCGGCGCCACATTTAATACTTTGGCCAGCTTCACATTCGAATAGGCATTCGGACTCCTTCGGAATTCGCTTTAAATTCGTGCACTTCTGCAGTGTGACGAGCCACTTACAATGGTGAAGTCCGTTGCGCGCCAATTTTAATACTTTGGTCTCTAGAGGTCATCAAAGTTGATAAGTTCACCAGAGGTCACGGGGTGATCCCTTCAGAATTTGATCATAATTGGTGTACCCATGTAGTATGACATGCTGATTACGATGCTAAAGTCTGTTCGGCGCCACATTTAATACTTTGACCTCCAGAGGTCATCCAATTTTCTGAGGTCACAGGGTGACCCCCTCAGAATATCATCAAAATTAGTCTACACATGCAGTTTGACATACTGATTGTGATTCTGAAGTCTGTTCGGCGCCACATTGAATACTTTGACCTTGAGAGGTCATCCAAGTTTCTGAGGTTACAGGGTGACCCCCTCAGAATTTACTCAAACGTGGTGCACAAATGCAGTTTGACACGCTGATTACGATTCTGAAGTCTGTTCGACGCCACATTGAATACTTTGAGCTTGAGAGGTCATCTAAGTTTCTGTGGTCACGGGGTGACCCCCTCATAATTTACTCAAATTTGGTGTACAAATGCAGTTTGACACGCTGATTACGATTCTGAAGTATGTTCGGCGCCACATTTAATACTTTGGCCAGCTTCACATTGGAAAGGGCATTCGGACTCCTTCGGAATTCGCTCTAATTTCGTGCACCTATGCAGTGTGACAAGCCACTTACAATGCTGAAGTCCGTTTTGCGCTAATATTAATACTTTGGCCTCTAGAGGTCATCAAAGGTGATAAGTTCACCAGAGTTCACAGGGTGACCCCCTCATAATATCATCAAAATTGGTCTGTACATGCAGTTTGACATGCTGATTGCGATTCTGAAGCCTGTTCGGCGCCACAATGAATACTTTGACCTTGAGAGGTCATCCAAGTTTCTGAGGTCACAGGATGACCCCCTCAGAATGTTATCGAAGTTGGTGTACACATGCAGCATGAGATGCTGATTACGATGCTGAAGTCTGTTTGGCGCCACATTGAATACTTTGACCTTGAGAGGTCATCCAAGTTTCTGAGGTCACAGGGTGACCCCCTCATAATTTACTCAAACATGGTGCACAAATGCAGTTTGACACGCTGATTACGATTCTGAAGTCTGTTTGGCGCCACATTGAATACTTTGACCTTGAGAAGTCATCTAAGTTTCTGAGGTCACAGGGTGGCCCCCTCAGAATTTACTCAAATTTGGTGTACAAATGCAGTTTGACACGCTGATTACGTTTCTGAAGTCTGTTCGGCGCCACATTTAATACTTTGGCCAGCTTCACATTCGAATGGGCATTCGGACTCCTTCGGGATTCGCTCTAATTTCGTGCACCTATGCAGTGTGACGAGCCACTTACAATGGTGAAGTCCGGTGCGCGCCAAATTTAATACTTTGGCCTCTAGAGGTCATCCAAGTTGATAAGTTCACCAGAGGTCAGAGGGTGACCCCCTCAGAATATCATCAAAATTAGTCTACAAATGCAGTTTGACATGCTGATTGCGATTCTGAAGTCTGTTTGGCGCCACACTGAATACTTTGACCTTGAGAGGTCATCCAAGTTTCTGAGGTTACAGGGTGACCCCCTCAGAATTTACTCAAACGTGGTGCACAAATGCCGTTTGACACGCTGATTACGATTATGAAGTCTGTTCGACGCCACATTGAATACTTTGAGCTTGAGAGGTCATCTAAGTTTCTGTGGTCACGGGGTGACCCCCTCATAATTTACTCAAATTTGGTGTACAAATGCAGTTTGACACGCTGATTACGATTCTGAAGTATGTTCGGCGCCACATTTAATACTTTGGCCAGCTTCACATTGGAAAGGGCATTCGGACTCCTTCGGAATTCGCTCTAATTTCGTGCACCTATGCAGTGTGACGAGTCACTTACAATGGTGAAGTCCATTGCGCGCCAAATTTAATACTTTGGCCTCTAGAGGTCATCAAAGTTGATAAGTTCACCAGAGGTCACAGGGTGACCCCCTCATAATATCATCAAAATTGGTCTACACATGCAGTTTGACATGCTGATTGTGATTTTGAAGTCTGTTCGGCGCCACAATAAATACTTTGACCTTAATAGGTCATCCAAGTTTCTGAGGTCACAGGGTGACCCCTTCAGAATGTTATCAAAGTTGGTGTACACATGCACCATGAGATGCTGGTTACGATGCTGAAGTGTGTTTGGCGCCACATTGAATACTTTGACCTTGAGAGGTCATCGAAGTTTCTAAGGTCACAGGGTGACCCCCTCAGAATTTACTCAAACGTGGTGTACAAATGCAGTTTGACACGTTGATTACGATTCTGAAGTCTGTTCGGCGCCAAATTGAACACTTTGACCTTGAGAGGTCATCTAAGTTTCTGAGGTCACAGGGTGACCCCCTCAGAATGTTATCAAAGTCGGTGTACACATGCAGCATGCGATACTGGTTACGATGCTGCAGTCTGTTTGGCGCCACATTGAATACTTTGACCTTGAAAGGTCATCCAAGTTTATGAGGTCACAGGGTGACCCCTCAGCATTTACTCAAACGTGGTGTACAAATGCAGTTTGACACGCTGATTACGATTCTGAAGTCTGTTTGGCGCCACATTGAATACTTTGACCTTGAGAGGTCATCCAAGTTTCTGAGGTCACAGGGTGACCCCCTCATAATTTACTCAAACATGGTGCACAAATGCAGTTTGACACGCTGATTACGATTCTGAAGTCTGTTCGGCGCCACATTTAATACTTTGGCCAGCTTCACATTCGAATAGGCATTCGGACTCATTCGGAATTCCCTCTAATTTCGTGCACTTATGCAGTGTGACGAGCCACTTACAATGGTGAAGTACGTTGCACGCCAATTCTAATACTTTGGCCTCTAGAGGTCATCAAAGTTGATAAGTTCACCAGAGGTCACAGGGTGACCCCCTCAGAATATCATCAAAATTGGTCTATACATGCAGTTTGACATGCTGATTGCGATTCTGAAGCCTGTTCGACGCCACATTGAATACTTTGACCTTGAGAGGTCATCCAAGTTTTTGAGGTCACAGGGTGACCCCCTCAGAATGTTATCAAAGTTGGTGTACACATGCAGCATGAGATGCTGGTTACGATGCTTCAGTCTGTTTGGCGCCACATTGAATACTTTGACCTTGAGAGGTCATCCAAGTTTCTGAGGTCACAGGGTGGCCCCCTCAGAATTTACCTAAATTTGGTGTACAAATGCAGTTTGACACGCTGATTACGATTCTGAAGTCTGTTCGGCGCCACATTTAATACTTTGGCCAGCTTCACATTCGAATGGGCATTTGGACTCCTTCGGGATTCGCTCTAATTTCGTGCACCTATGCAGTGTGACGAGCCACTTACAATGGTGAAGTCCGGTGCGCGCCAAATTTAATACTTTGGCCTCTAGAGGTCATCAAAGTTGATAAGTTCACCAGAGGTCACAGGGTGACCCCCTCAGAATATCATCAAAATTGGTCTACACATGCAGTTTGACATGCTGATTGTGATTTTGAAGTCTGTTCGGCGCCACATTGAATACTTTGACCTTGAGAGGTCATGCAAATTTCTGAGGTCACAGGGTGACTCCTTCAGAATGTTATCAAAGTTAGTGTACACATGCACCATGAGATGCTGGTTACGATGCTGAAGTTTGTTCGGCGCCACATTAAATACTTTGACCTTGAGAGGTCATCGAAGTTTCTAAGGTCACAGGGTGACCCCCTCAGAATTTACTCAAACGTGGTGTACAAATGCAGTTTGACACGTTGATTACGATTTTGAAGTCTGTTCGGCGCCACATTGAATACTTTGACCTTGAGTGGTCATCTAAGTTTCTGAGGTCACAGGGTGGCCCCCTCAGAATTTACTTAAATTCGGTGTACAAATGCAGTCTGACACGCTGATTACGATTCTAAAGTCTGTTCGGCGCCACATTTAATACTTTGGCCAGCTTCACATTCGAATAGGCATTCGGACTCCTTCGGAATTCGCTTTAAATTCGTGCACTTCTGCAGTGTGACGAGCCACTTACAATGGTGAAGTCCGTTGCGCGCCAATTTTAATACTTTGGTCTCTAGAGGTCATCAAAGTTGATAAGTTCACCAGAGGTCACGGGGTGATCCCTTCAGAATTTGATCATAATTGGTGTACCCATGTAGTATGACATGCTGATTACGATGCTAAAGTCCGTTCGGCGCCACATTTAATACTTTGACCTCCAGAGGTCATCCAATTTTCTGAGGTCACAGGGTGACCCCCTCAGAATATCATCAAAATTAGTCTACACATGCAGTTGGACATACTGATTGTGATTCTGAAGTCTGTTCGGCGCCACATTGAATACTTTGACCTTGAGAGGTCATCCAAGTTTCTGAGGTTACAGGGTGACCCCCTCAGAATTTACTCAAACGTGGTGCACAAATGCAGTTTGACACGCTGATTACGATTCTGAAGTCTGTTCGACGCCACATTGAATACTTTGAGCTTGAAAGGTCATCTAAGTTTCTGTGGTCACGGGGTGACCCCCTCATAATTTACTCAAATTTGGTGTACAAATGCAGTTTGACACGCTGATTACGATTCTGAAGTATGTTCGGCGCCACATTTAATACTTTGGCCAGCTTCACATTGGAAAGGGCATTCGGACTCCTTCGGAATTCGCTCTAATTTCGTGCACCTATGCAGTGTGACGAGTCACTTACAATGGTGAAGTCCATTGCGCGCCAAATTTAATACTTTGGCCTCTAGAGGTCATCAAAGTTGATAAGTTCACCAGAGGTCACAGGGTGACCCCCTCATAATATCATCAAAATTAGTCTACACATGCAGTTTAACATGCTGATTGTGATTTTGAAGTCTGTTTGGCGCCACATTGAATACTTTGACCTTGAGAGGTCATCCAAGTTTCTGAGGTCACAGGGTGACCCCTTCAGAATGTTATCAAAGTTGGTGTACACATGCACCATGAGATGCTGGTTACGATGCTGAAGTGTGTTTGGCGCCACATTGAATACTTTGACCTTGAGAGGTCATCGAAGTTTTTAAAGTCACAGGGTGACCCCCTCAGAATTTACTCAAACGTGGTGTACAAATGCAGTGTGACACGTTGATTATGATTCTGAAGTCTGTTTGACGCCAAATTGAATACTTTGACCTTGAGAGGTCATCTAAGTTTCTGAGGTCACAGGCTGACCCCCTCAAAATGTTATCAAAGTTGGTGTACACATGCAGCATGAGATACTGGTTACGATGCTGCAGTCTGTTTGGCGCCACATTGAATACTTTAACCTTGAAAGGTCATCCAAGTTTATGAGGTCACAGGGTGACCCCTCAGCATTTACTCAAACGTGGTGTACAAATGCAGTTTGACATGCTGATTACTATTCTGAAGTCTGTTTGGCGCCACATTGAATACTTTGACCTTGAGAAGTCATCTAAGTTTCTGAGGTCACAGGGTGACCCCCTCATAATTTACTCAAATTTGGGGTACAAATGCAGTTTGACACCCTGACTACGATTCTGAAGTCTGTTCGGCGCCACATTTAATACTTTGGCCAGCTTCACATTCGAATAGGCATTCGGACTCCTTCGGAATTCGCTCTAAATTCGGGCACTTATGCAGTGTGACAAGCGACTTATAATGGTGAATTCCGTTGCGCGCCAATTTTAATACTTTGGCCTCTAGAGGTCATCAAAGTTGATAAGTTCACCAGAGGTCACAGGGTGACCCCCTCATAATATCATCAAAATTGGTCTATACATGCAGTTTGACATGCTGATTGCGATTCTGAAGCCTGTTCGGCGCCACATTGAATACTTTGACCTTGAGAGGTCATCCAAGTTTCTGAGGTCACAGGGTGACCCCCTCAGAATGTTATCAAACTTGGTGTACATATGCAGCATGAGATGCTGGTTATGAGATGCTGCATGTGTACACCAACTTTGATAACATTCTGAGGGGGTTACCTGTGACCTCAGAAACTTGGATGACCTCTCAAGGTCAAAGTATTCAATGTGGCGCCAAACAGTGTTCATAATCGCAATCAGCATGTCAAACTGCATGTGTAGACCAATTTTGATGATATTCTGAGGGGGTCACCCTGTGACCTCTGGTGAACTTATCAACTTTGATGACCTCTAGAGGCCAAAATATTTAATTTGGCGCGCAACGGACTTCACCATTGTAAGTGGCTCGTCACATTGCATAAGTGCACGAATTTAGAGCGAATTCCCAAGGAGTCCGAATGCCCATTCGAATGTGAAGCTGGCCAAAGTATTAAATGTGGCGCCGAACAGACTTCAGAATCGTAATCAGCGTGTCAAACTGCATTTGTACACCAAATTTAAGTAAATTCTGAGGGGGTCACCCTGTGACCTCAGAAACTTAGATGACCTCTCAAGGTCAAAGTATTAAATGTGGCGCCAAACAGACTTCAGAATCGTAATCAGCGTGTCAAATTGCATGTGTAGACCAATTTTGATGATATTCTGAGGGGGTCACCCTGTGACCTCAGAAACTTGGATGACCTCTGGAGGTCAAAGTATTAAATGTGGCGCCGAACGGACTTCAGCATCGTAATCAGCATGTCAAACTACATGGGTACACCAATTCTGATCATATTCTGAGGGGGTCACCCCGTGACCTCTGGTGAACTTATCAACTTTGATGACCTCTAGAGGCCAAAGTATTAATATTAGCGCGCAACGAAATTCACCATTGTAAGTGGCTCGTCACACTTCATAAGTGCACGAAATTAGAGCGAATTCCGAAGGAGTCCGAATGGTCTATTCGAATGTGAAGCTGGCCAAAGTATTAAATGTGGCGCCAAACAGACTTCAGAATCGTAATCAGCGTGTCAAACTGCATTTGTACACTACGTTTGAGTAAATTCTGAGGGGGTCACCCTGTGACCTCAGAAACTTGGTTGACCTTTTAAGGTCAAAGTATTTAATGTGGCGCCGAATAGACTTCAGAATCGTAATCAGCGTGTCAAACTGCATTTGTACACCACGTTTGAGTAAATTCTGAGGGGGTCACCCTGTGACCTCAGAAACTTGGATGACCTCTCAAGGTCAAAGTATTCAATGTGGCGCCAAACAGATCTCAGAATCGTAATCAGCATGTCAAACTGCATGTGTATTTCAATTTTGATGATATTCTGAGGGGGTCACCCTGTGACCTCAGAAACTTGGATGACCTCTCAAGGTCAAAGTATTCAATGTGGAGCCAAACAGGCTTCAGAAACGCAATCAGCATGTCAAACTGCATGTATAGACCAATTTTGATGATATTCTGAGGGGGTCACCCCGTGACCTCAGAAACTTGGATGACCTCTCAAGGTCAAAGTATTCAATGTGGCGCCAAACAGACTTCAGAATCGCAATCAGCATATCAAACTGCATGTATAGACCAATTTTGATGATATTCTGAACGGGGGCACCCTGTGACCTCCGGTGAACTTATCAACTTTGATGACCTCTTGAGGCCAAAGTATTAAAATTGGCGCGCAATGGACTTCACCATTGTAAGTGGCTCGTCACACTGCATTAGTGCACGAAATTAGAGCGAATGCCGAAGGAGTCCGAATGCCCATTCGAATGTGAAGCTGGCCAAAGTATTTAATGTGGCGCCAAACAGACTTCAGAATCGTAATCAGCGTGTCAAACTGCATTTGTACACCAAATTTGAATACATTCTGAGGGGGTCACCCTGTGACCTCAGAAATTTAGATGACCTCTCAAGGTCAAAGTATTCCATGTGGCGCCGAACAGACTTCAGAATCGTAATCAACGTGTCAAACTGCATTTGTACACCACGTTTGAGTAAATTCGAAGGGGGTCACCCTGTGACCTTAGAAACTTCGATGACCTCTTAAGGTCAAAGTATTCAATGTGGCGCCGAACACACTTCAGCATCGTAACCAGCATCCCATGCTGCATGTGTACACCAACTTTGATAACATTCTGAGGGGCTCACCCTGTGACCTCATAAACTTGGATGACCTCTCAAGGTCAAAGTATTAAATGTGGCGACGGACGGACTTCAGTATCGTAATCAGAATGGCAAACTACATGGGCACACCTATTCTGATCAATTTATGAGGGGGTCACCCCGTGACCTCTGGTGAACTTATCAACTTTGATAACCTTTAGAGGCCAAAGTATTAAATTTGGCGCGCAACGGACTTCACCATTGTAAGTGGCTCGTCACACTGCATAAGTGCACGAAATTAGAGCGAATGCCGAAGGAGTCCGAATGCCCATTCGAATGTGAAGCTGGCCAAAGTATTAAATGTGGCGCCGAACAGACTTCAGAATCGTAATCAACGTTTCAAACTGCATTTGTACACTATGTTTGAGTAAATTCTGAGGGGGTCACCCTGTGACCTCAGAAATTTGTATGACTTCTCAAGGTCAAAGTACTCAATGTGGCGCCGAACAGACTTCAGCATCGTAACCAGCATCTCATGTGGCATGTGTACATTAACTTTGATAACATTCTGAGGGGGCCACCCTGTGACCTCAGAAACTTGGATGACCTCTCAAGGTCAAAGCATTAAATGTGGTGCCGAACAGGCTTCAGAATCGCAATCAGCATGTCAAACTGCATGTATAGACCAATTTTGATGATATTCTGAGGGGGTCACCCTGTGACCTCTGGTGAACTTATCAACTTTGATGACCTCTAGAGGCCAAAGTATTAAAATTGGCGCGCAACGGACTTCACCATTGTAAGTGGCTCGTCACACTGCATAAGTCCACGAAATTAGAGCGAACTCCGAAGGAGTCCGAATGCATATTCGAATGTGAAGCTGGCCAAAGTATTAAATGTGGCGCCAAACAGACTTCAGAATCGTAATCAGCGTGTCAAACTGCATTTGTACACCAAATTTGAGTGAATTCTGAGGAGGTCACCCTGTGACCTCAGAAACTTAGATGACCTGTCAAGGTCAAAGTATTCAATGTGGCGCCAAACAGACTTCAGAATCGTAATCAGCGTGTCATACTGCATTTGTACACCACGTTTGAGTAAATTCTGAGGGGTCACCCTGTGACCTTAGAAACTTGGATGACCTCTCAAGGTCAAAGTATTCAATGTGGCGCCAAACAGACTTCAGAATCGCAATCAGCATGTCAAACTGCATGTGTAGACTAATTTTGATGATATTCGGAGGGGGTCACCCTGTGACCTCAGAAACTTGGATGACCTCTGGAGGTCAAAGTATTAAATGTGGTGCCGAACGGACTTCAGCATCGTAATCAGCATGTCAAACTACATGGGTACACCAATTCTGATCAAATTATGAGGGGGTCACCCCGTGACCTCTGGTGAACTTATCAACTTAGATGACCTCTAGAGGCCAAAGTATTAATATTAGCGCGCAACGGACTTCACATTGTAAGTGGCTCGTCACACTTCATAAGTGCCCGAAATAAGAGCGAATGCCGAAGGAGTCCGAATGCCGATTCGAATGTGAAGCTGGCCAAAGTATTAAATGTGGCGCCGAACAGACTTCAGAATCGTAATCAACGTGTCAAACTGCATTTGAACACTACGTTTGAATAAATTCTGAGGGGGTCACCCTGTGACCTCAGAAACTTGGATGACCTTTCAAGGTCAAAGTATTCAATGTAGCGCCGAACAGACTTCAGAATCGTAATCAGCGTGTCAAACTGCATTTGTACACCACGTTTGAGTAAATTCTGAGGTGGTCACCCTGTGACCTCAGAAACTTGGATGACCTCTCAAGGTCAAAATATTCAATGTGGCGCCGAACAGATCTCAGAATCGTAATTAGCATGTCAAACTGCATGTGTATATCAATTTTGATGATATTCTGAGGGGGCCACCCTGTGACCTCTGGTGAACTTATCAACTTTGATGACCTCTAAAGGCCAAAGTATTAAAGTTGGCGCGCAACGGACTTCGCCATTGTAAGTGGCTCGTCACATTGCATAAGTGCACGAAATTAGAGCGAATTCTAAAGGAGTCTGAATGCCTATTCGAATGTGAAGCTGGCCAAAATATTAAATGTGGCGCCAAACAGACTTTAGAATCGTAATCAGCGTGTCAAACTCCATTTGTACACCAAATTTGAGTAAATTCTGAGGGGGTCACCCTGCGAACTCAGAAACTTAGATGACCTCTCAAGGTCAAAGTATTTAATGTGGCGCCAAACAGACTTCAGAATCGTAATCAACGTGTCAAACTGCATTTGTACACCATGTTTGAGTAAATTCTGAGGGGGTCACCCTGTGACCTTAGAAACTTCGATGACCTCTCAAGGCCAAAGTATTCAATGTGGCGCCAAACACACTTCAGCATCGTAACCAGCATATCATGGTGCATGTGTACACCAACTTTGATAACATTCTGAAGGGGTCACCCTGTGACCTCAGAAACTTGGATGACCTCTCAAAGTCAAAGTATTCAATGTGGCGCCGAACAGACTTCAAAATCACAATCAGCATATCAAACTGCATGTGTAGACCAATTTTGATGATATTCTGAAGGGGTCACCCTGTGACCTCTGGTGAACTTATCAACTTTGATGACCTCTAGAGGCCAAAGTATTAAATTTGGCGCGCAACGGACTTCACCATTGTAAGTGGCTCGTCACACTGCATAGGTGCACGAAATAAAAGCGAATTCCGAAGGAGTTCGAATGCCCATTCGAATGTGAAGCTGGCCAAAGTATTAAATGTGGCGCCGAACATACTTCAGAATCGTAATCAGCGTGTCAAACTGCATTTGTACACTAATTTCGAGTAAATTCTGAGGGGGTCACCCTGTGACCTCAGAAACTTAGATGACCTCTCAAGCTCAAAGTATTCAATGTGGTGTCAAACAGACTTCAGAATGGTAATCAGCGTGTCGAACTGCATTTGTGCACCACGTTTGAGTAAATTATGAGGGGGTCACCCTGTAACCTCAGAAACTTGGATGACCTCTCAAGGTCAAAGTATTAAATGTGGCGCCGAACAGACTTCAGAATCCTAATCAGCGTGTCAAACTGCATTTGTACATTACGTTTGAGTAAATTATGAGGGGGTCACCCTGTGACCTCAGAAACGTGGATGACCTCTCAAGGTCAAAGTATTCAATGTGGCGCCAAACAGATCTCAGAATCGTAATCAGCATGGCAAACTGCATGTGTATATCAATTTTGATGATATTCTGAGGGGGTCACCCCGTGACCTCAGAAACTTGGATGACCTCTGGAGGTCAAAGTATTAAATGTGGCGCTGAACAGACTTCACCATTGTAAGTGGCTTGCTAAACTGCATAAGTATGCGAAATTCAGGCGAATTCTGAGGTGGTCCGAATGTGAAGCTGAATGTAAATTTGAATCTGTAGCTGTTTTGACAGACGTGACTTTCATGCTATATTATGTACTTGTTATTTAGCGGCGCGAAGCGGCGCGAAATTTTTACAGGTGTGCCTGATAAAACTCAGAAACATAGGCGGTGGGCTTGATAGAGAATACCAAGCTAAGCATGCTATTCATTCAATTCACCGTTACAACGAACCGAAGACGATGGCGATGGCAATTCGTTATGACGATGGCCAGACGTGACGCCGCGAAGCGACGTGAACATTTCTATCTCAGGTCGTGCAAAATAAATTGTAATATTGGAACCAGACTCAGGTAACCCCTATTCCTGGTTGCACATCTCGGTATGATGACAAATATTTAAATTAAAGTAGTTTTTATATACATATTCTTCGGATAGCAAATCACGATGACCGGTGGCAGTTAGCGCTCAATAGTACATTATATGATAATAATAACTGTATACATAACACCGAACTGTAACAAACAACTGGTAACCGCGCAAATGGTTTGAAAGCAGCAAGAGGCAGAACGACTTTTCCGTACATAAATGGTCCCTGCGGATCTGGAGGAGCCATTGGGCGAGATGGCTTTGGGAGATGGTCCAGGCCTGGTCTCACTAATAGCTCCAGGAAGTTGGGCACCGCTGGAGCAGCTTCCGGGTGCCGATGTCCGCGTCTTTGCGTTCGCGTCGCCTTTTTTTAGGAACTCGGCAGGCTAGCCAAACATGTAGCCCTCTTGAAAGTTAATATTTTATGAAGTGAATGGGCCCTGGGGCTAGCAATTAGGTACCGCCAAGGAGAGACTGCCAGACACTTAACCCGCGAGTCACCTGGGGGGGGGGGCTTTTTTCAGCCCCCCCCTTTGGAATATTAGGAATATCTCAATAACTAATACAGATATCGACGCCAAACTTTCAGCACCTTTCTGGGCATCATTTTTACACCTGTTGAGAAAAAATGAAGAAAAAAATTGTCAGACATTTTCCGAGATATAGTGAATTTAGTGACGTCACTAAACATGATTTTGAAACCAAAATCGGCTTAACTTTGCCAGGACGTACAAATGCCGAATTTGAAGCAAAATGCAATCGAAAAACACTAAAAGGTGGAAAATTGCAAGGGCTACAAACTAGCGATCTCGAAATTCCGAACATTTTGGTTTGCCCCCTCTCAAACCATATGGTAGCCCGATCTAGTTTTGGGATACAAATACTACTAGGCCCATAGGGTTTAATGTTAAATTCGCCATTTTCAGCGTGAATTTACAGAAAATATGAGAGGGTAATTTGAAAAACCTAGATGCTATCGAGTAGAAAATTTAATCTGCTTTTGACGCTTTTGAGGTATTTTTCGATTTGAGGGCTGTAAATCGTGTTCCCAAGAGCCCGAAGCCAACGATGTCTAACAGAGGTAACAGGAAATTTCTCATGTTTGGCACTCTGTATCTTCGGTTTCATTAATTTAAATAATAAAAGTGAAACATCTTTTGAGAGCCTGTATTATAATCTTACTTTTGTTTTTACATAACTTTTTGTTTGGGTGTTGAGAAATCGTGTTCCCAAAGGCATAAAGTTTGACTTTGGATAGAGCCGTGGGTTCAAATCCCACCTCGACCAAAAACTTTTTCCATAGCATTTGTTTTTATGAACGTTTTAACGGTCATTACTGTCATGTAAACGCTCATTAATATATATATATATATATATATATATATATATATATATATATATGTATATATATATATATATATATATATATATATATATATATATATATATATATATATATATATATATATATATATATATAAATATATATATATGTATATATATATATATATATATATATATATATATATATATATATATATATATATATATATATATATATATATATATATATATATATATATATATATATATATATATATATATATATATATATATATATATATATATATATATATATATATATATATATATATATATATATATATATATATATATATATATATATATATATATATATATATATAAATATATATTTATATAACAGAAGTGTTGAGTGGCGATGATCGACACTGATTTACTGACACCGATTTTATTGGCTGAATTATAATAAACATTCACACAATATGAGTAAATATATGTGCACTTGAACTTGCTCAAAACTATCAGCTTGATTATGCTTGCCGCCTTCATCACCCTCTCCACTAAATGATCAGTTCACAATAAACATGACATATAGGCTAGACAACAGAACCCCACACAACGCGTACAAAGCATAAAACGAGCGCCGTATGGAGTATGTCTACTTGGAGCGAATCAAAGGGCCTCCCTAGACTATACATAATCACAATTCACACTACAGTGTTTCTCCTAGGCCTTGCTAGCCTGAGAGCCAACCACGTAAACTATTTGCAATGCCGTATGTACTATAGATATATTGCAATGACACGTCTATAAAATTGGGGCACGGCTAGAGATTAAGGGCACGTCTAGAAAATTGGGGCATGCATTCTTGCTATCGGTGAGTGCAATAACTATCCAGGTTTTGTCTCACTGCCGACTTTATTGTGTTTGTCCATGCCGTCTGACAGAGATTGTCTGTAGCATGTAGATAATCATGACAACCAGGCGCGGATCCAGGATTTCGGTCAGGGGGGGGGGGGCATGACATGCAAAAAGTTGCGCCCTACTGGCGCGTTTGTATGGCGCGACATGGGCGCGACATGGGCGCCACCCGAGCTCAGGGGGGGGGGGGGGGGGGTGTTGCGCCCAAGGCCCTCGGGATCCGCGCCTGACAACAACAGCAGACCCGTGTTCACATGATACAAAGGTACAGCGTAGACAACATGCCAACACCCCCTAAAATATTACTGATATCCCCATTTGTATTGTGAGGTATGCACAGATTTAATATGAGAAGGTACACCCACGTCCCAAATATACTAAAATAAACAATTCATTTTTGTCTGATAATCTCAAAATATATAGAACTTCTCCCAGCTACCACGCTGTGTGTGGAGCCGGATATCTGCGTGTCTGTAAACGCAGTAACATTTAGGCAGTGCTGCTGCTGGCGGCTGTGAAGACTGCCAGCCTGTGATGTCGAGATTGTCCTGCAGGTCGTCGCGCGTGAAGACTGCCAGCCTGTGATGTTGATGTTGTCCTGCAGGTCGCCGCGCGTGAAGACTGCCAGCCTGTGATGCTGATGTTGTCCCGCAGGTCGCCGCGCGTGAAGACTGCCAGCCTGTGATGCTGATGTTGTCCTGCAGGTCGTCGCAGGTGAAGACTGCCAGCCTGTAAAGTCGTAGTTGTCCCGCAGGACATGGCGGCACTCGGCTGACGAGTTCAGAGCGCTGCGTCGGGCGTGGTCATGTTTGTGATGACCGTCAGCGCCAGGTTCGGCTACTCCGACACCTGGAACTGCAGGAACACGATGATGTAGGTGATGACGGCCGACGTGATGGCCAGTACGGTGGACCGCCGCAGACGGTAGAAGCTCAGGTCGCCGAGGCCGTCCAGGTCGCGGCGCGTCGCCTCCAGGAACAGCATCAGCTCCTGGTTGGTGGTCAGGTCGGCGGTGGGCAGGTCCAGCAGCGTGTCGCGGGACTGGGACACCTGGTCCAGCATCATCTGGCCCACCTCGCACGGCACGGCCACGGTCATGACGGCGCCCCACAAGCGAAGAAGGATGTTCGGCGTTTGCTCGATGCCCTGGCCTCTCTGAATGGTACTGATGATCAGCAGAAAACTCGATACCTGCGCGATGATGCCGTAAAACATGCAGGCCACTAGTTCCGGCGCCATGCCTCGCGTCATTCGAGAAAATCTCGCGCTTAACTTGACCTGACATTTCCTCAGGCGCTTGAGCTTATCCGAGTCGATGTATCCCTGATCTACCATGACCTTGATCTCAGAACGCACAACCTGGAAACCGCTGACAATTATTTCGCCTGCAAACTTGAACTTTATAACTACCAGAAACATTATGCTGTCGATTGTCGCAAAACAGTTGGCATACAGTACGATAAAAATGCATAATCCGGTCGATTGATTACATGCAACGTCAATATTCAGCACGAATAAATAGTTAACCAGCATGACAGCCTCTGACACGAAGATACCAGCCAGCATGTAGAAAAGGCGGCGGTTCAGCGCACGAAGACACGCGGCATGGCTAAGGAACTCCCTGACTTCGTCTCCCGACTCCTGCAAGTCGGCGAGCAGGGCTTCGTAGCGCAGCCTCCCCACGAAAAAGGTGCAGGTCATGGGCAGCCAGGTCAGCACCTGCGTCGCCCCGAAGAGGGACGACTCCATCGCTGCGGTAAAAAAACCGTCAGTCTCGTTCAGCCGGATCACTCCTGCCGTGCCCTTCCATAACGCCACAGTCACTAATACGTATGTAAGCAATACGTAATTGACGGTGGCGTAGAGCCAGGCCAGAAAGCTAGGCCCGCCCGACTGTCCGGCCAGCCGCAGAAGCCAGACGATGACCCGACCTGACCTGGAGAACGGTCGTGTCGTGGCGCGCTGCCCTGCCTCCAGCTGTGCGGCGTCCGCCGGTGGCTCGCAGAGGACCGGCGACTCGACTGCGTGGACACGCATCGTGACCAGTGCTCGTCTGCGCCCACAGTGGTGTCCACTCGACCCGGAGCACCTCGGGCGGAAATCTGACAGTGCGAAATAGCCAGCCGACTGCCTATAATACCTTGATACCTTGACGCACGGATATCTTGGCAACACCGTATTCAATCTTGATATGGTGGTCGGCCAAGCTTTGACCAGTCTATGCTCCTCGGCTGGTGTGCAAGGAATAGTTAGTTTCAAGACTCAGTTTATACCATGCCGTAACAGTGTCAGATACGACTTGCCTGAACAGACAGTGTGGTGTCACGATCTCCTCGCCGCTGGCTCCTACTGTCGACTGCATCGAAGGCAGTCCATACCTACTGCGATCAGAAAATCGAACGACGGTCGGAATTCCTGTTCGTAGCGTCTTTTGCAAGCGACATGAAAAGCAGTCTCTATTTAGTCTGCCTGAAAAGAGAGCACTTGCTACGAGTTATTCCACTGCATGAGCATGTCTAATGTTTGCGTTAGCATTGCTCATGCTCATCGGCTGGAAAGTGTGTGACAATGTTGCCGACGCCGCTGTACATTGGCTCCAGCAGACGGATGTGAATTCTGCCAGAGGTCGCCCGAAAATCAACAGTGACCGCGAAAATAACAGTGTGCCGCACATACAGGTACCGGACAATTCACATGCCGGCATGTGGTGGACGCCGCCTTTATCGTTATTGCGACTGGTGTTTGGTATTTGCGGTCGAACGTTTGCTGTTTGGGTTACCTTTCACAGTACAGCTTGCCAGCCGTCAGACATAGCCATGCGGCTTTTCTTCGAGCAGGCGACACTTCCCTCTGCCATTTGCTAATAGCTGTGGACCATCCATCCAAATTCATCACAAACGAACGCTTAATATTTGCGCGCGCACGCGCACGCACACGCACACCTACGCGTTTTGTGTTCGTTTGTTTTTGGGGGGGAGGGGAGGGGTTCCCGTTCACACAGTAGTCCAGCCTATAGCTATATGCCGCCTGGGTGGGGAGGGAACCACCCCCCTCCCAAGCGGGGAACCGAATGAACCTACGCGCACACGCGCACGCGCATTTTTTTCCCCGGGCCGGCCTATAGCCATTTCCCGGGTGGGGAAAATTACATCTGGCAATTTGCCAGGAAAAAAAAATTACGTTAACCGGCTTATGTGAACCCGGAGCAAGCTAGGGAGTAGGGCGTCTATTTTACGTTAGTTTATTGTTCAAAGAAAATATAATATCTATCTTACGTTAAGTATTTCGTTCAAGGTCAAAATTAAATAAAACACGAGACACATACATACACATTTTATTCCATACACACACAGACATTCCTGCACGACGAAATAGACCATATTAATAAGGCTTTCGCAAAGCTAAGATTCCCAGAAGCTCTGATGATAGTCTTGAAAAAAGGCTCAGAAAATAAAAGACAGGGCAGACAGACTGAAACAATCAGAGAAACAAACAATCTTGGTCGTGCCTAACAGTCCACAAGCAGACAACATTGTAAAGCTGATGGCGCCAGAGATTAATATTGTGACAACCTCGGGAAAGAAGATCGGACAAGAAGTACGAAAGAAAAACAAAAACAAAGCAAAACACAGATAGCATTGTATACAAAATTACATGTGGCAAATGTGATAAGTCATATTACGGTGAAACAGGGAGGGGACTAAAAACACGCGTTCAAGAACACAAAAACGACTTACGCAATCACAGGACAACGAAAGCCATTGTGCTTCATGCCGATCAAGGACACCTACCTAAATGGAGCGAAGCCCAAGCATTGCACACTAACTTAACAAAAATGCAACGATGGTTAGTTGAAGCCACATACATCCAGACGGAGAAGGTGACTAATGTATCACCAGGATTTGTTCAGATACACAACAGCATAGCTGCACGAATAAAGGAGGAAAGCCAAAGATATACTGAAACTTAAGAAGAAACGCTATCGATCGATTGGAAGTATATGAGATTCTTCATGATGGAAGATGTTTTTGTAAAATTGTGTAATCATTTTGGATGACTTTTTGATACATGTACTATGTCGCCGAAATCATATCTATCCTGTATTTTGCCCATTGACTAAGCAATAAACGCGAAACGTCGGGTAATTATTCGTTTTTTAGCTTAAAATAAGTTTCAAAATATGAATTTTTAGATTAAAATAAGGCCTTCCAATCACTTGTTCTATATTACATACCGTTTTGAACCTTTGTTAGACTTTTACATTTTTGAACTATCACGATTTTGCAGCACAAGCCAGTTTTTCAACAAACTTCATGAAATGATTTGAAGTTTTTTATATCAAAATAGCCATATTGAATATAGCTGCGTAATATATTGAATATGTCGATTCGTGTCATTCGTTCCATTTGTGTCATGTGTACAAAATGTAAGAATGATTGGACATTTTTTGAGGCAGCCGGTGTAATACAATTGGAATCAATAGAATTGGATTCGGAATCAAGCTTTTTAGGTGCCCTGGAAGCGGATGCGTAATCGATTCCTCTAATAAAATGTCTATTGGAATCAGAATCGGAATCAGACCCAGCTGGCTTGGTATGGAATCGGACTCGATTCCGCTGAAGCGGAATCAAACACAAGTCTGCTGGAGGGTAGCCGAGGTCGGCTTGAGGGGCCTTTGATCGGCCTGAGAGGGCCCTCGGTCGGCCTGAGAGGGCCCACTACAGATTTGACCCACCCTGGCAAGGTGGGTTCGAGACGCTTCGGCGCTCGCTATTTGCTCCTGGCGGGGATGGCTTGCGACCGGTGGCAGCGGCCGTGTTCAAGGTTAGATGAAGCGAGCCGGGCGGACCGTCCTCAGTCGTTAGGGGACGTTAAATTTTCGCCTCTAAATTCTGTAGGTGACTGAAATTGCACGATCGGATGGTGGGGTCAGGGCCCGCCCAACAAGCTTAGATTAGCGTGGGTCCTGATCTCGGAAATCCATCCCATCAAAATATGTATAACACAAAACAAAACAATGAAAAATGGTCGGTCGTATGCTCGGCCTAAAATTTTGGTTTGAGGCCGCCGTACGACGCAAAGCAAGACTCATGTGACTGTTTATTTTTTTAGAACTGATTTAAAACAAACTAATTTGCACCCATTCCTTATAGTTTCTCTTACAAACATCAAATGTGTACTTTTTTGCCGATTTCAGTCGTTTGGGGAAGCCATGACGCTGATATTAACCTCTTTGGATCTGTCCTTGTTTTGCCCCCCAATCGTTTTGCAAAATCGACACCGCTGGCTGTACTTAGTATGTGTTACCTTTCCCCTGTTCAACAAGCTTTCGCTGACGCTCCACCCTCCCGCTCAATAACTTTTCGCTGACGTTCCATCCCCCCCCGGGCAACAACTTTTCGCTGACGGCGACCACTCGGCTCGATCCCGTCCCAAGCCCCCCCCCCCCATTTCAAAGGCGTGGCGGAGCCCCTGCACTTTACCACCCCTGTTCGCAGGTTTAAGGATTCGTATATTCTGTATCACAAACAAGTACCAGTCTGTAGTGCAAGTGAATTGGCTAGATGCTGGCATTTGCTGTTCATTTCAAATTTACATGTTACATGTGTCCTGCAACTATTTCTAATTTCCAATCGCCTCATCTGGTCTCAACGTCAGCTCCCTGTCGGAGTCAGAGTCGAGTTATTTCGACTGCTTTCAAGCTACTGCAGGAATCTATGAAATCCACCAACTCCACAACCCTGACCACAGCAAACTAATACACTCCCTGACTACATCAACTCCCTGACTACAGCAACTCCCTGACTACAGCAACTCCCTGACTACAGCAACTCCCTGACCACAGCAACTCCCTGACCACAGCATTAATATTAGCGCGCAACGAAATTCACCATTGTAAGTGGCTCGTCACACTTCATAAGTGCACGAAATTAGAGCGAATTCCGAAGGAGTCCGAATAGCCAATTCGAATGTGAAGCTGGCCAAAGTATTAAATGTGGCGCCGAACAGACTTCAGAATCGTAATCAGCGTGTCAAACTGCATTTGTACACTACGTTTGAGTAAATTCTGAGGGGGTCACCCTGTGACCTCAGAAACTTGGTTGACCTTTCAAGGTCAAAGTATTTAATGTGGCGCCGAATAGACTTCAGAATCGTAATCAGCGTGTCAAACTGCATTTGTACACCACGTTTGAGTAAATTCTGAGGGGGTCACCCTGTGACCTCAGAAACTTGGATGACCTCTCAAGGTCAAAGTATGCAATGTGGCGCCAAACAGATCTCAGAATCGTAATCAGCATGTCAAACTGCATGTGTATATCAATTTTGATGATATTCTGAGGGGGTCACCCCGTGACCTCAGTAAATTGGATGACCTCTCAAGGTCAAAGTATTCAATGTGGCGCCGAACAGGCTTCAGAATCGCAATCAGCATGTCAAACTGCATGTATAGACCAATTTTGATGATATTCTGAGGGGGTCACCCTGTGACCTCCGGTGAACTGATCAACTTTGATTACCACTAGAGGCCAAAGTATTAAAACTGGCGCGCAATGGACTTCACCATTGTAAGTGGCTCGTCACACTGCATAAGTGCACGAAATTAGAGCGAATTCCGAAGGAATCCTAATGCCCATTCGAATGTGAAGCTGGCCAAAGTATTAAATGTGGCGCCAAACAGACTTCAGAATCTTAATCAGCGTGTCAAACTGCATTTGTACACTACGTTTGAGTAAATTCTGAGGGGGTCACCCTGTGACCTCAGAAACTTGGTTGACCTTTCAAGGTCAAAGTATTCAATGTGGCGCCGAACAGACTTCAGAATCGTAATCAGCGTGTCAAACTGCATTTGTACACCACGTTTGGGTAAATTCTGAGGGGGTCACCCTGTGACCTCAGAAACTTGGATGACCTCTCAAGGTCAAAGTATTCAATGTGGCGCCAAACAGTTCTCAGAATCGTAATCAGCATGTCAAACTGCATGTGTATATCAATTTTGATGATATTCTGAGGGGGTCACCCCGTGACCTCAGAAACTTGGATGACCTCTCAAGGTCAAAGTATTCAATGTGGAGCCAAACAGGCTTCAGAAACGCAATCAGCATGTCAAACTGCATGTATAGACCAATTTTGATGATATTCTGAGGGGGTCACCCTGTGACCTCCGGTGAACTTATCAACTTTGATGACCTCTAGAGGCCAAAGTATTAAAATTGGCGCGCAATGGACTTCACCATTGTAAGTGGCTCGTCACACTGCATAAGTGCACGAAATTTGAGCGAATTCCGAAGGAGTCCTAATGACCATTCGAATGTGAAGCTGGCCAAAGCATTAAATGTGGCGCCGAACAGACTTCAGAATCGTAATCAGCGTGTCAAACTGCATTTGTACACCAAATTTGAATACATTCTGAGGGGTCACCCTGTGACCTCAGAAATTTAGATGACCTCTCAAGGTCAAAGTATTCAATGTGGCGCCGAACAAACTTCAGAATCGTAATCAACGTGTCAAACTGCATTTGTACACCACGTTTGAGTAAATTCTAAGGGGGTCACCCTGTGACCTTAGAAACTTCGATGACCTCTCAAGGTCAAAGTATTCAATGTGGCGCCGAACACACTTCAGCATCGTAACCAGCATCTCATGCTGCATGAGTACACCAACTTTGATAACATTCTGAGGGGGTCACCCTGTGACCTCATAAACTTGGATGACCTCTCAAGGTCAAAGTATTAAATGTGGCGACGGACGGACTTCAGCATCGTAATCAGAATGGCAAACTACATGGGCACACCTATTCTGATCAAATTATGAGGGGGTCACCCCGTGACCTCTGGTGAACTTATCAACTTTGATAACCTTTAGAGGCCAAAGTATTAAATTTGGCGCGCAACGGACTTCACCATTGTAAGTGGCTAGTCACACTGCATAAGTGCACGAAATTAGAGCGAATACCGAAGGAGTCCGAATGCCCATTCGAATGTGAAGCTGGCCAAAGTATTAAATGTGGCGCCGAACAGACTTCAGAATCGTAATCAGCGTTTCAAACTGCATTTGTACACTAAGTTTGAGTAAATTCTGAGGGGGTCACCCTGTGACCTCAGAAATTTGTATGACTTCTCAAGGTCAAAGTATTCAATGTGGCGCCGAACAGACTTCAGCATCGTAACCAGCATCTCATGTGGCATGTGTAAACCAACTTTGATAACATTCTGAGGGGGTCACCCTGTGACCTCAGAAACTTGGATGACCTCTCAAGGTCAAAGTATTCAATGTGGTGCCGAACAGGCTTCAGAATCGCAATCAGCATGTCAAACTGCATGTATAGACCAATTTTGATGATATTCTGAGGGGGTCACCCTGTGACCTCTGGTGAACTTATCAACTTTGATGACCTCTAGAGGCCAAAGTATTTAAATTGGCGCGCAACGGACTTCACCATTGTAAGTGGCTCGTCACACTGCATAAGTCCACGAAATTAGAGCGAACTCCGAAGGAGTCCGAATGCCTATTCGAATGTGAAGCTGGCCAAAGTATTAAATGTGGCGCCAAACAGACTTCAGAATCGTAATCAGCGTGTCAAACTGCATTTGTACACCAAATTTGAGTAAATTCTGAGGAGGTCACCCTGTGACCTCAGAAACTTAGATGACCTTTCAAGGTCAAAGTATTCAATGTGGCGCCAAACAGACTTCAGAATCGTAATCAGCGTGTCAAACTGCATTTGTACACCACGTTTGAGTAAATTCTGAGGGGTCACCCTGTGACCTTAGAAACTTGGATAACCTCTCAAGGTCAAAGTATTCAATGTGGCGCTGAACAGACTTCAGAATCGCAATCAGCATGTCAAACTGCATGTGTAGACCAATTTTGATGATATTCTGAGGGGGTCACCCTGTGACCTCAGAAACTTGGATGACCTCTCAAGGTCAAAGTATTCAATGTGGCGCCAAACAGACTTCAAAATCACAATCAGCATGTCAAACTGCTTGTGTAGACCAATTTTGATGATATTCTGAGGGGGTCACCCTGTGACCTCTGGTGAACTTATCAACTTTGATGACCTCTAGAGGCCAAAATATTTAATTTGGCGCGCAACGGACTTCACCATTGCAAGTGGCTTGTCACACTGCATAGGTGCACGAAATTAGAGCGAATTCCGAAGGAGTCCGAATGCCCATTCGAATGTGAAGCTGGCCAAAGTATTAAATGTGGCGCCGAACAGAGTTCAGCATCGTAATCAGCATGTCAAACTAAATGGGTACACCAATTCTGATCAAATTATGAGGGGTCACCCGTGACCTCTGGTGAACTTATCAACTTAGATGACCTCTAGAGGCCAAAGTATTAATATTAGCGCGCAACGGACTTCACATTGTAAGTGGCTCGTCACACTTCATAAGTGCACGAAATAAGAGCGAATGCCGAAGGAGTCCGAATGCCCATTCGAATGTGAAGCTGGCCAAAGTATTAAATGTGGCGCCAAACAGACTTCAGAATCGTAATCAGCGTGTCAAACTGCATTTGTACACTACGTTTGAGTAAATTCTGAGGGGGTCACCCTGTGACCTCAGAAACTTGGATGACCTTTCAAGGTCACAGTATTCAATGTAGCGCCGAACAGACTTCAGAATCGTAATTAGCATGTCAAACTGCATTTGTACACCAAATTTGAGTAAATTATGAGGGGGTCACCCTGTGACCTCAGAAACTTAGATGACCTCTCAAGGTCAAAGTATTCAATGTGGCGCCAAACAGACTTCAGAATCGTAATCAACGTGTCAAACTGCAATTGTACACCACGTTTGAGTAAATTCTGTGGGGGTCACCCTGTGACCTTAGAAACTTCGATGACCTCTCAAGGCCAAAGTATTCAATGTGGCGCCAAACACACTTCAGCATCGTAACCAGCATATGATGGTGCATGTGTACACCAACTTTGACAACATTCTGAAGGGGTCACCCTGTGACCTCAGAAACTTGGATGACCTCTCAAGGTCAAAGTATTCAATGTGGCGCCGAACAGACTTCAAAATCACAATCAGCATGTGAAACTGCATGTGTAGACCAATTTTGATGATATTCTGAAGGGGTCACCCTGTGACCTCTGGTGAACTTATCAACTTTGATGACCTCTAGAGGCCAAAGTATTAAACTTGGCGCGCAACGGACTTCACCATTGTACGTGGCTCGTCACACTGCACAGGTGCACGAAATTAGAGCGAATTCCGAAGGAGTCCGAATGCCCATTCGAATGTGAAGCTGGCCAAAGTATTAAATGTGGCGCCGAACGGAGTTCAGCATCGTAATCAGCATGTCAAACTACATGGGTACACCAATTCTGATCAAATTATGAGGGGGTCACCCGTGACCTCTGGTGAACTTATCAACTTAGATGACCTCTAGAGGCCAAAGTATTAATATTAGCGCGCAACGGACTTCACATTGTAAGTGGCTCATCACACTTCATAAGTGCACGAAATAAGAGCGAATGCCGAAGGAGTCCGAATGCCCATTCGAATGTGAAGCTGGCCAAAGTATTAAATGTGGCGCCAAACAGACTTCAGAATCGTAATCAGCGTGTCAAACTGCATTTGTACACTACGTTTGAGTAAATTCTGAGGGGGTCACCCTGTGACCTCAGAAACTTGGATGACCTTTCAAGGTCACAGTATTCAATGTAGCGCCGAACAGACTTCAGAATCGTAATTAGCATGTCAAACTGCATGTGTATATCAATTTTGATGATATTCTGAGGGGGTCACCCTGTGACCTCTGGTGAACTTATCAACTTTGATGACCTCTAAAGGCCAAAGTATTAAAGTTGGCGCGCAACGGACTTCGCCATTGTAAGTGGCTCGTCACACTGCATAAGTGCACGAAATTAGAGCGAATTCTGAAGGAGTCTGAATGCCCATTCGAATGTGAAGCTGGCCAAAGTATTAAATGTGGCGCCGAACAGACTTCAGAATCGTAATCAGCGTGTCAAACTGCATTTGTACACCAAATTTGAGTAAATTATGAGGGGGTCACCCTGTGACCTCAGAAACTTAGATGACCTCTCAAGGTCAAAGTATTCAATGTGGCGCCAAACAGACTTCAGAATCGTAATCAAAGTGTCAAACTGCATTTGTACACCACGTTTGAGTAAATTCTGTGGGGTCACCCTGTGACCTTAGAAACTTCGATGACCTCTCAAGGCCAAAGTATTCAATGTGGCGCCAAACACACTTCAGCATCGTAACCAGCATATCATGGTGCATGTGTATATCAATTTTGATGATATTCTGAGGGGGTCACCCCGTGACCTCAGAAACTTGGATGACCTCTGGAGGTCAAAGTATTTAATGTGGCGCTGAACAGACTTCAGAATCGTAATGAGCATGTCAAACTGCATGTGTATATCAATTTTGATGATATTCTGAGGGGGCTGAGGGGGTCACCCTGTGACCTCTGGTGAACTTATCAACTTTGATGACCCCTAAAGGCCAAAGTATTAAAGTTGGCGCGCAACGGACTTCGCCATTGTAAGTGGCTCGTCAGACTGCATAAGTGCACGAAATTAGAGCGAATTCTGAAGGAGTCTGAATGCCCATTCGAATGTGAAGCTGGCCAAAGTATTAAATGTGGCGCCGAACAGACTTCAGAATCGTAATCAGCGTGTCAAACTGCATTTGTACACCAAATTTGAGTAAATTATGAGGGGGTCACCCTGTGACCTCAGAAACTTAGATGACCTCTCAAGGTCAAAGTATTCAATGTGGCGCCAAACAGACTTCAGAATCGTAATCAACGTGTCAAACTGCAATTGTACACCACGTTTGAGTAAATTCTGTGGGGGTCACCATGTGACCTTAGAAACTTCGATGACCTCTCAAGGCCAAAGTATTCAATGTGGCGCCAAACACACTTCAGCATCGTAACCAGCATATCATGGTGCATGTGTACACCAACTTTGATAACATTCTGAAGGGGTCACCCTGTGACCTCAGAAACTTGGATGACCTCTCAAGGTCAAAGTATTCAATGTGGCGCCGAACAAACTTCAAAATCACAATCAGCATGTGAAACTGCATGTGTAGACCAATTTTGATGATATTCTGAGGGGGTCACCCTGTGACCTCTGGTAAACTTATCAACTTTGATGACCTCTAGAGGCCAAAGTATTAAACTTGGCGCGCAACGGACTTCACCATTGTACGTGGCTCGTCACACTGCATAGGTGCACGAAATAAGAGCGAATTCCGAAGGAGTCCGAATGCCCATTCGAATGTGAAGCTGGCCAAAGTGTTAAATGTGGCGCCGAACATACTTCAGAATCGTAATCAGCGTGTCAAACTGCATTTGTACACCAATTTCGAGTAAATTCTGAGGGGGTCACCCTGTGACCTCAGAAACTTAGATGACCTCTCAAGCTCAAAGTATTCAATGTGGCGTCAAACAGACTTCAGAATCGTAATCAGCGTGTCGAACTGCATTTGTGCACCACGTTTGAGTAAATTATGAGGGGGTCACCCTGTGACCTCAGAAACTTGGATGACCTATCAAGGTCAAAGTATTCATAGTGGCGCCAAACAGATCTCAGAATCGTAATCAGCATGTCAAACTGCATGTGTATATCAATTTT
>JAXIVJ010002017.1:0-17500 GCA_036785665.1 Chirona hameri | reverse complement strand
TATACAAATGTGTTCGTATCAGAGGATACGCAATATTAGATCAGAATAATTATTTTAAGAATATGTTATTATAGCTCATTCGTGATGACCCAAGCACAATTATTGCTCAGTTACCCCTACACGATCGAGTGAGGTCATTTGAGGTGACCAGCACTTCTTTGCCAATAACTATTGATAGCGTAAAATAAAGCATAAAATGGCCACTGTGTATGTCTCGTCGAGGCGCGTCCGACATTGCGCAGCACGACATACCTGGTCAGTGGCGCACGCAGGATTCCATTTCAGGGGGCAGAGCCCTAAGAGCGGGCCCCCTTGTATGCGGGCCGCCACACGATTTTTTAGAGAAAAATCGCGGATTTCAGTCACTTGTTTTTGAGTGGGCCTCTACAGCATGGGATCTGAGACATGATAATTATCTTGTCAATGTCGTGTAAGGTGACTGCGTGTGCAACTGATGTGATAATTTTAGGTGCGTGTGCTACTGATGTGTGGCACAACTGTCGAGAGTTGACGAATTGAGGTCAATGACAACACGCAGCAGTGGTGACTGGTGAACGGATACGGTATTTTCGTAGCAGGTATGTATGATCAGTTGGCGCGATACATGCCTGATTTTTACAACATACAACATCGCAACAAATGTGGAGACGGTCTCGCGCATGACTTGGGAATGCATAACCAACGGATCCAGGGCTGGTGTCAGCCAGTTGATGCATTCCTGACTGGAAGCTGCGCACAGGCTTTCTGGAGTTTGTTCAAAATGAAAAAAGCACGGGGAACAGATCACGTTAACAATTGCAAACATGGTAATAACTATGTATTTTTTTTTAAGATCTGCTACCCATTATCTTAGTTGGGCTTAGATACTCAAAATCATCGGTCCCTATAGGTACATCTCTAGTATTGACGATGAAACGTAGCATGTGCCAAATAGCGAAGCATTTTATTTAATCAGCGAAGTGGAGCGTTACAATACCAGTAAATCCCCTTTTCGAGCGATGGCCGAGCGGGCGCGCACTGGTAAAGCTAAAACAGGTTTGAAATATGAAACGGTACGGGAGCACACGTGGTAGTAGTACACATAGTCCTTTTAGTCTCCCATAAAAATTGCCAGGCCTCAATGCATACCAACATAAAAATTAGGTTTTATTAAATTGTACATGATCTTCTTTCTCGAATCTGCCAAAAGGGAGTACGTCCTGAGCGCTGCATGCTTCAGCGTATACAAAACGAATGCCTAGATAAATCAAGCCATTTTTGATCAAGAAAGAGATCAAGATTTGTATTCATTTCGACGTCTGCGGGTGCCACGCGCTGTAGTACCACCCCTATCAGAACGTTCCATAAAGAAATCAAAATGTATTTGATGGTCCTATCCAATGGTGAAAACCCGATCTCAATCGGAACAGTGGTTGCAAAGTTATTTATAGCTTCCGAAAAGCGTCTGTATGGCCGGGTCGGGCCGAGTTGGGCCGGGTCAAATGCAAATTTGTCTAGTAAGTTGACGAGAAACCTCACGGGCGCTTCACGCCCGCTCGGTAATTATCCAAATACGACGGACTTGTAACACATACATGGAGCTACGCTACCACCAGTAAAACGCCTTTTAGGGCGATGACTGAGCGAGTGTGCTCTGGTAAAGCTAAAACATGTTTGCAATATGAAACGGTAAGGGAGCACACGTGGTAGTAACACAGTCATTTTAGTCCTCCAGAAAAATTGCCAGGCCTCAAAGCATGCCAACATAAAAATTAAGTTGCATTAAATTGTTCATGATCTACTTTCTCAAATCCGCTAAAAGCGAGTACGTCCTGAACGCTGCATGCTTCAGCGTATACATTAATGCTTAGAATAATACAGCCATTTTTGAAGAAAATCATTTTTGCAAGTTTTTTTAAAATTCATTTCGACGTTCGCGTGTGCCAACTGTCACGCGCTGTGGTACCACCTCTATCAGAACGCACCATAACAAAAACAAAATTGATTTGATGGAACTATCCAATGGTAAAAACCCAATCTCAATCGGAGCAGTGGTTGCAAAGTTATTAGCTTCCAAAAAGCGTGTGTATGGCCGGATCGGGCCGGGTTGGGCCGGGTCGGGCCGAGTCACATGTAAATTTGTCTAGTAAGTTGACGAGAAAACTCACAGGCGCTTCGCGTCCGCTCGGTAATTATTTGGCTACGCCAATGTTTGAGATGTGTATGCGCAATTGTAGTATATATAGAAATTGCGTTTACACGGGACTTTATATTATCTAGGAATTAATTAATTATCTCTTCGGAAATTGAGGCATTTTTAGAAATTAGGCCAAATTATGGCGCTTTTTTCCTATCTAACCTCCCAGATTTATGTCCTCTACAGGTTTAAAAGTCCCAGCTTTTGGACGTCACAAAGTCCCGTATAAGCTACGCTAGGCTACGTTCGCGAACGGAATAGGAATTAACCCTGGAGGCGCTCGGAGGCAGGGTCGTTTTTTCGCCCCCCCCCCCCCATTTGTTTTTTTCCGACATAATCAGAAAAGCACAGATATCGATTTGAAACTTTCAGCAACTTGCATTGAATAGCTAAGCCACGTTTTTGCAACACAAAAATGGGTCCCGGCCTGGTCAGGTCAGGTCACTAGGTCAGGTCAAATGGCATGACCACCAAACAACTTCTAGGTACCACCACCGACACAGTGGTTAATCGAGCGACATGAAACTCATGGCACGTCATGAGGTCATTAGGGACTACAATATCTCGGATTTTGTTTTATCGGTGACCTAAGGTCAAGGTATAATCGTGACCTTTTCAAAGTAACCCTATGGGAAAAAGCAAAAAACGCAGATTTCTCAGTTGTAAAGGGATAAATTTAGTTCATGTTTGCTCTAGCCACTAGTTTTGCCCTGAGACTAGAACTGACCGGGCCCCATATCACGCCTATGCCAGCACCGGGGCCTTGCCTCCTTGATCGGACCCCTACCAGTAACAGGCCCGTATAAAAAATGCAAGGGCGGGTCCTGTTGTGACTGGGCCCTCGTCCTGGCCAGGTCCTCGTCCTGACCGGCCCCATATTACGCCTTTGCCAGCACCAAGCCACTGCCTCGATCGGACCTGACCAAAACCGGACCCCTACCATAAACGGCCCCGTATCAATAAAATGAAAGGACGGGGCCCTGTTGTGACCGGGCTTTCGTTTTGACCGGCCCCATATCACGTATTTGCCAGCACCGGGCCCCTGACCGGGCCCCTGCTTCGATCGGGCCTGATCAAGACCGGGCCCCTACCAGGAACGGGCCCGTGTCACCAGAACGTGACCGTATCAAGAATTTGCCAAGACTGGGCCCTGTTGTGACGGCCGACGAGGCCCTAGTCCTGACTGGGCCCCATATCACGCTTTTGATAGCACCGGACCCCTGCCTCGATCGGGCCCGACCAAACTGGGCCCCTACCAGGAGCGGTATCAAGAATCTGTATAGGGGCTAGAATGGGAATGCACGTCTGCACCCTCCTTGTTACTCTGGGGACTTGGGAAGCCTGCCGTCTGCCACACGACATGCTTCCTTAAACGGGTGGTTCAATGGCAATGGTCGCCTTAGACTCACACGGTTGGTAGCGGCCGGTGAGTTTTACACAGCTGACATGACGTAGTCATGTCGTACTGTGATCTATACCGCTCAAGATGGGTTCCGTGCAACTTCTTTGCTTCCGTAATCTCTCGCAAAGACTCTCAGTTGATTCAACTCCATATCATCAGGAAAGAGCAACATAACGTGTTTATACAATTCTCGAAACTGTAAAGAGGGCTGTGGGAATTCAACAAGTTAACTCATGCTGTAAACGCGACGCGAAATTACTTTAATTATCTCATGCTGTAAACGCGACGCGAAATCACTTTAATTAACTCACGCTCTGAGTCTATCGCCGAATATTCTAACATAAGCGCAAAACAATTATACATGCTCTAAACCTGTCCCGAAGGACAGGGTTAGAGCCTAGCCCCTAACCCCAAATTGGCCCGACCTACCTCCGTGAAACGCCGGACCCGAGTGACCACGATTCCTCACTGCGCCGCCTCTCCTGGGCTCGCGGTGCGCTGCCCGTTCGAGGCCATTTCCGCTGCTTCTAACTCTCCTTCAATAAGACGGTTCCCGCCTCCGGTCGGGCGTCCGTCTACCGGACTCCTACCGCGGACTCCACATCTGCAAGGACCGGACCCTGTTGTGACCGGGCTCTTGTCCTGACCGGACCCCATATCACGCCTTTGCCAGCACCAGGCCCCTGTCTCGATTGGGCCTGACCAAGACCGGGCCCCTACCAGAAACGGGCCCGCATCAAGAATATGCAAGGACCGGGCCCTGTTGTGACCGGGCCCTCGACCTGACCTCATATCACGCCTCTGCCAGGACCGGGCCCTGTCTTGATCAGGCCTTACCAAGACCGGGCCCCTGCAAGGTATGGGCCAGAATACGGGTCCTTTTGATGCGGGCCCCCTCAGAAATTTCGGGAGGAAGGGGGAGGGGGTCAGCTGACTCCTTTGCCCCCCCCCCCTGTGTGCGCCACTGTACTTGGTTCACCACATGACCTTAAATTACTTTGATGAGGTCAAATTTTGAAGTTGACTTAGGTAAACTGGTCACCATGGTATGATCCGAATCTCCCTGACGAAACGAGCACGATGACGTTAAACAGTGGCGGCGGAAGGTATTTTCGGATGGGGGAGGGCAAAGAATCCTAGGGCGCCCCCTCGGACCAAGCGCCCCCCCCCCAAAAAAAAAACAAAAAAACAACAACAACAACAATGGCGCTAAATGATATCTCCTCGGATTTAGGCCACAATATTATACCAGTAAAACGCCTTTTTGGGCGATGACCGAGCGGGCGCGCTCTAGTAAAGCTAAAACAGGTTTGAAATATGAAACGGTACGTGAGCACACGTGTGCATTGACTGTGTCCCAATAATTAGTAACATAATCAACTGTTTTACCGTGGTTATATCCTAGTATGCATAGTTTTAGGAACGTTCACCTGAATGGAGATGTACAAAGTATATAGCGCTTCCCTGGGACAAACTACATACACACAATAGCATGTATTAAAGTGAAATATTCACTTTTGTATTTATTTATCTGCATTTTTCTGCAACACATATACAAGGGCGGATCCAGCCGGCCATTTAGGGGAGGGGCAAACCGTTTTTAGCGGACCTTACCTACCCCAATTTCGAATTTCCTCCCGGATTTGGCCCCACTTCATTTTGCAACTACACGATTTCTATTTTGTATAGCTTTTTGACATTTTGGGATATCGAAAAAGGAAAGATGTCAGCTTGCAGTTTGTATTGTTCCGACATTGCCTTACACTGAACAAAACTATGTCAATTGTCAGCTGTACCCAGGGGCGTCGCCGATAATTGTTGAGTGTGGGGGTCGGCTGAAATGACGAAAAAAAAATAACCAATTTTTATGCGTGTATTTAAAGGAAATAGTTCACCTTCAACATGGGTTTTGAACTGAAATAGCAGTTTTGTAGCCCGTGTTGAGAAATCCTTATCTGAACTTTTATTGGCTGAAAAGACTCTCCAGCGAAGATATTTGACTTTTTGGCGAAGGAATACGGCGCATATATGATGTACCCATACCGTCTGAAAGTGCCAGCACTTGCCATGGAGCATGCCGCAGACCAATAATGCACACCATAACATTAATAATTTACGACCTTCTGTCCTGAATTGGCGCGATGTAGGACCATTTTTGAAAATAAAAAAAGAAACTGTATTCAAAAATATAATAAAATCGTGTTCTGAAAAATTTCCCGAAGGTGAACTATTTCCTTTAAGCCTTTGCAGCATTTTTAATGTGGACTTTGATGCTATAGCAGGTACTTTTACTTGTATAGCAGGTAGCAGGACATTTTTACGGGTTTGCCTGATAAAACTCCAAAACATAGGCGGTGGGCCTTGTAGAGAATAGGAAGCTAAACATGCCATTCATTCAATTCACCGCTTCAACGAACCGAAGACGATGGCGATGGCCTCGTTATGACGATGGCCACCGATGTGACGCCGCAAAGCGGCGTGGAGATTTTAATTTTAGGTCGTGGAAAACGAAATTGTAATATTGGAACCAGACTCAGGTAACCCCTATTCCTGGTTGCACATTTCGGTATAGTTTTTAAACAAATATTAAAATTAAAGGAAATAGTTCACCTTGGAAATTTTTTACCCAACACGATTTGATTACATTTTTTAATACAATTTCTTTTTATATTGTCAAAAATGGTCCTATTTCGCGCCGATTCAGGACAGAAGGCCGTAAATTTGTATTGTTTATCAAAAATATATGCATACTCTCTAGTCAGAGTCCTGACGTCACGCGAATGTAAAAAATGGTTCAGCCAATCAGATTCGAAAGTAGTCGCATAAAGATAGACTCGCATTGGAGACAGACTGGTTATTGATTCAACTTTTTTTTTGTAACGATTCAATCATGATTCATTTTGGAATCTGAATGATTCAATCACCGTTCGATTCACAGATACAATTTTGAGAATTGATTCATTCCGATTCAAAGAATCAAAAGAAATATTTTAATCGATTCACGTTTGATTCAACATTGAAATGTATTAGGTTAATTTATGTCAAATCAATACAAATGGAAACATGCATATATATAATCATTAAAACATTGTTACATAAATAGTATTTCAGTATAAATGAATGCAGCCACTGGTACTGCATGTATTTTCACAATTTACCGGTGTACTTGAATCGGTAAATCTTTTGATTCAATCAGCCTTCATTTGATGCGGGTTTTGATTCAATCATGATTCATGAATCAAAAGATCTGGTGGTGAATCAATTATGTTTTGATTCAATGAATTTTAATTGAACGATTCCAATCGATTCAATCAGTGTCGAATCAATAACCAGTCTGATTGGAGATGTGACAACCGGCGGCCGGCGATCGCTTGCTAGCACCAGCTGCAAGCTGATTGGCTGATGGTATAGCCTGTGCCCGGGCTAGAACCAGTACAACATTCTTTCGCCAGCACCGCATTCCTTCGCCAAAAACTCAAATATATTCGGCTGTAGAGTCTTTTCAGTCAAGAAAACTTGCAGATAGGGGTTTCCCAACACGGGCTACAAAACTGTTATCTCAGTTTAAAACTAATGTTGAAGGTGAACTATTTCCTTTAAGGTAGTTTTTAATATACGTATTCTTCCGATAGTAAATCACGATGACCGGTAGCAGTCAGCGTTCAATAGTACATATAATAATAATAACTGTATACATATGTACCGAACTGTAACAAACAACTGGTAACAGTGCAAATGGTTTCAAAGCAGCAAGACTTTTCTGCACATAATTAATAATAACACATATTTATATATATACCGCACATAATTCCGCACACATTTGCTTTTCCTCATTTTACGAAAGCAGAACGACTTTTCCGCACATAAATGGTCCCTGCGGATCTGAAGGAGCCTGGGGCGAGATGGCTTGGGGAGATGGTCCAGGCCTGGTCTCACTAATAGCTCCAGCAAGTTGGGCACCGCTGGAGCAGCTTCCGGGTGCCGATGTCCGCGTCTTTGCGTTCGCGTCGCCTTTTTTAGGAACTCGGCAGGCTAGCCAAACATGTAGCCCTCTTGAAAGTTAATATTTTATGAAGGGAATGGGCCCTGGGGCTAGCAATTAGGTACCGCCAAGGAGAGACTGCCATACACTTAACCCGCGAGTCACTGGGGGGGGGGGGGGGGCTTTTCAGCCCCCCCCCCTTTTGGAATATTAGGAATATCTCAATAACTAATACAGATATCGACGCCAAACTTTCAGCACCTTTCTGGGCATCATTTTTACACCTGTTGAGAAAAAATGAAGAAAAAAATTGTCAGACATTTTTCGAGATATAGTGAATTTACTGACGTCACTAAACATGATTTTGAAGAAGAAAAAAACAACAAAAAAAAACATGATTTTGAAACCAAAATCGGCTTAACTTTGCCAGGACGTACAAATGCCGAATTTGAAGCAAAATGCAATCGAAAAACACTAAAAGGTGGAAAATTGCAAGAGCTACAAACTAGCGATCTCGAAATTCCGAACATTTTGGTTTTTGACCCCAAAAATAAAAAAAAATAAAAAAAATAGGAAAATTTCCACAAAATCAATTTTTTCAAAGATATTGAAAAAAACGGAATATATGTCAGATAACGACATATGGGCAACTACCATACCAAATTTAAAAATAACATAATCTTTTCTGACTGTCATGCCATATAAAGTATGGGTAAATCATGACGTCATATTTTGAAATTGCGTTTTTTTGGCTTTTATTGACCGGGTACAGACAGATAAATGCCAACACTGTTTTTGTTTAGATAAAACTGATATAGAAACATGCTTTTTCATTTCGATTTATCAATTTCAAATTTTGACCTTCAGTGACCTGAACTTGACCTGAACTTGACACTAACTTCACGTAAATGAAGTCAGGTGGTAAAATGGCTACCACTGTCGAATTCTACGTGTAGAAGTATCCATGAAACATGTGCTGCATGACTTTCGTAGATATTTTGTGTGTACTTTTGTGACCTGACCTTGACCTTGATCTTTTCCAACAATCTCACTTTAGCTCATGTGGGATATGTATCATACCTTTGACAGCACTTTGGGTGATTATAGGCGCAATCGAAGGCCATGGATGGCAAGTATTGTCCATAAACTCAAATACCTCGATTTTGACGTTTGACTTGACCGTGACCTGACATGTGACCTTAATTTAAAATGTTCAGTTTGCGTTAGGTTTATCTCATTGAGCCCTTTCGAATTCCGCCTTGCGCGTCACGCTGCGATAATTGGTTCTGAATATACCAGGGGGGGCTAACCCCCCCCCCCCCCCCCAGTGAGTCGTGTTACAGAATATACCCCAGTGACTGCCGGGTTAATGAATTAATTTTGCAAGTTTCCGGAGTCTCGTCTCCGGAGCCGCCGGGCCAATACAACGCTGCTGCGGCCTACGCTGCCGGGCAGCAAGTAAAGTAAAAAGACGTGATTGTGCGGTGACGACGTGGGCTGGTGCTGTCGGACTCTGTGACCAGATTACCGGCGGCGAGATGGCCACGCCTTCACCGACTCTGCGGCTTCGTTCTGGCGCCGTGCGAGCCCCGCCGGAGCTCAAGCACGTGGACTCCATCGTCGACGCGGTTATGAAGAAGCTGCGTGCGTCGGGGATCGGCTCCGGAGGAGATGCTGCCTCTCTGGATGGCAGTGACGTCCAGCCGTCGCCGGAGCGGTGCGAGCCGGACAGTCCAGCACCGGCCGAGCCGGGCCGGGCGCAGCGGCAGCTGTGGCTGGCGGAGCTGCGCTCCCGTATGCCCGACATGGGCGTGCGGGAGAGAGAGGAAGTTCGGGCGCTTCTAATCATCGGCGAGGGGGCGGGCCCGCCCCCGGCGGACCACGTCTGGTACTGGGGACGGGTCCGCCTTATGCTAATAGTCGCGCATCACGGCTGGGGCGCCGCGCTGGCGGACAGTCGGATGACCGACATGGACCGGCTGGGCATAAGACTGCATCCGGCTGCTGGATCGCCGCCTCCTGCGCCGCCGGCGGTCGCCGTTGTGGCGGCTGGTGGGCGCGGCAGACCGTGCCGTCCATCGGGCCTCCGTAGACCGGTGACGTCTGCTGGCGCCGGCAGGGGCTGCGTCCCTCGTCCGAGGCAATGAAGAGTCAGCCCGGGCGCGGGGCGGCGGACGGGGGCCGCCCGCGCTCGGCCCCGCCGCGGCTTGCGGGTCGCGGTGGCGTTGCGACTGGCGGTGGGGGGCAACGGCCTCTGTTTCCTCCGGCCCCCGGCCAGCCGCGGAGTCTCCTGACGACTCTGTGGGACGTATCACCAGTGAGAGACTTCTTCTCTGCGGAGCCAGGCTGCCGGTCTCAGTCTGGCGGGCTGGCACCGCTGAACGATCGGCGCGCCATCTGTGATGTGCTGGCGGAACCAGACACGGCTTCCTGGCAGCGACCTCTGGAGGCGGCTGACTCTCGCTCAGTGGCTGAGGAAATAGTCTTTATGCTGACGGAGCCGCCTCCATCGCTGCCGCCGCCGTCTCTCGGTGAGGCGGGTGGCGCGGGCGTGCCGACGACGGTCGAGTCGCCTTTAGACTTTATCGGCGCCCAGCGCCTGCCTCTGGAGGCTGGCGCACGGGTGCGGCCGCCGGTGGCCTTCCGGGTTAATGCGGCCCTTTTTGCCGGTCACCCACGAGTGCAGTGTGTACTGGCTAAGGGGTTGAAAGTGCGCGTGCCCGCGACAGCGCCTCGCGTGTGGCAGGTGACTCGGCGCTCGGCGCTGATGACGGCCGCGGTGGCCGACTGTGTGGCGGCCGGCGTGCTGGTGCCGGGCCGCCCGCGGCGATGTTACCGTCTTTTCCCGGTACCTAAGAACAAGTCGGTGGCGCGCCTAGTTTACGACATGTCTTCGCTTACGCCCTTTTTGCCACACCGGCCGTGTGTCTTACCGACCATCGAGCGGGCCTTGGAGGCTGCCGCCGATGGTTTTAACTTTGCATTAAAAATAGATCTGCGTGATGGTTTTTTTTCACATTCCGCTGGCTGCGAGCACGCGCGCGAATTTCGGGGTGTCTTATGAGGGAAATGAATATATGTTCGCTCGTCTGCCTATGGGCATTTCGATTGCACCGTCGGAAATGCAGCACTTGGCTTGTGTCACTGTTAAAATAGTCGAGGCGCGTTTTCCGGGTGTTAACGGTATGGTGTACTTGGATGATTTTTTTTTTTGGCGCGCTGTCCCCGCGATTTGATAGGTGTTAGTGATTTTCTGTCTAGTGCTGGATTTTGTTTAAACTTTGGAAAATCTGTGCTCACTCCAACATCGAATCTGATATTTCTCGGCGTAGATTTAGACTTGATGGCGGGCACAGCCCGGGTTAAGGCGGGTGTTTTGCCGGCTCTCCGCGCCGCCGTGTCTGCCTGCTCCCCATCCTGGCCGCTGCTGAAGCGCCAGCGACTGGCTGGCTTTGTTAATTTTGTGCGTCCGTGCCTCAAGCTGCCGCTTGAGGTTGTCAGTGCCGTGCGTGACGGTGACAGAGAGGCGTGCGCGGCAGTGTTGCACTTTGTCGACGATGACGTCATGCTGACGCATGACTATGTGCGCGCTTGTAACAATGTACACTTGCGACAGGTATTTGTCGACGCGACGCCATCTCAGATAGGCATCGTCAGACCGGGCTGCACTCCGGTGTCAGTGGCTCTGCCGCTAGAGCTCCCGATTTACGTGGCCGAATACGCAGCGGCGTTAACGGCGATTTGTACGAGCGGCGATGGAGTGTTTACGATTTTTTCAGATAATATCGGTGTCGTTTATAATTTACACAAGGGCCGCTGTCCGCGTTCTTGGCTTACGTTACTGTGTAATATTTTCCGTTTTCGTAATTTTTCGGTTAATTATATTCGCTCCGATGCTAACCCCGCAGACGCGCCTTCACGCGCGTTTTGTGCCTAGGGACATCGCACGATCCTCTCGGCCAATGGCAGGTCGGGGGTGTCTGTTGGCTCGACCAATGGCCGGGCCTGGTTTGGCGGGTGTGCTGACCTGACATCTGTGTCGCTGTGACGGTTGGGAGTCTCGTCTCCGGAGCCGCCGGGCCAATACACCGCTGCTGCGGCCTCCGCTGCCGGGCAGCAAGTAAAAAAACTCCGGGCAGCAAGTAAAAAAAAAACTTTTTACTTTACTTGCTGCCCGGCAGCGGAGGCCGCAGCAGCGGTGTATTGGCCCGGCGGCTCCGGAGACGAGACTCCCAGCCGTCACAGCGACACAGATGTCAGGTCAGCACACCCGCCAAACCAGGCCCGGCCATTGGTCGAGCCAACAGACACCCCCGACCTGCCATTGGCCGAGAGGATCGTGCGATGTCCCTAGGCACAAAACGCGCGTGAAGGCGCGTCTGCGGGGTTAGCATCGGAGCGAATATAATTAACCGAAAAATTACGAAAACGGAAAATATTACACAGTAACGTAAGCCAAGAACGCGGACAGCGGCCCTTGTGTAAATTATAAACGACACCGATATTATCTGAAAAAATCGTAAACACTCCATCGCCGCTCGTACAAATCGCCGTTAACGCCGCTGCGTATTCGGCCACGTAAATCGGGAGCTCTAGCGGCAGAGCCACTGACACCGGAGTGCAGCCCGGTCTGACGATGCCTATCTGAGACGGCGTCGCGTCGACAAATACCTGTCGCAAGTGTACATTGTTACAAGCGCGCACATAGTCATGCGTCAGCATGACGTCATCGTCGACAAAGTGCAACACTGCCGCGCACGCCTCTCTGTCACCGTCACGCACGGCACTGACAACCTCAAGCGGCAGCTTGAGGCACGGACGCACAAAATTAACAAAGCCAGCCAGTCGCTGGCGCTTCAGCAGCGGCCAGGATGGGGAGCAGGCAGACACGGCGGCGCGGAGAGCCGGCAAAACACCCGCCTTAACCCGGGCTGTGCCCGCCATCAAGTCTAAATCTACGCCGAGAAATATCAGATTCGATGTTGGAGTGAGCACAGATTTTCCAAAGTTTAAACAAAATCCAGCACTAGACAGAAAATCACTAACACCTATCAAATCGCGGGGACAGCGCGCCAAAAAAAAAAAATCATCCAAGTACACCATACCGTTAACACCCGGAAAACGCGCCTCGACTATTTTAACAGTGACACAAGCCAAGTGCTGCATTTCCGACGGTGCAATCGAAATGCCCATAGGCAGACGAGCGAACATATATTCATTTCCCTCATAAGACACCCCGAAATTCGCGCGCGTGCTCGCAGCCAGCGGAATGTGAAAAAAACCATCACGCAGATCTATTTTTAATGCAAAGTTAAAACCATCGGCGGCAGCCTCCAAGGCCCGCTCGATGGTCGGTAAGACACACGGCCGGTGTGGCAAAAAGGGCGTAAGCGAAGACATGTCGTAAACTAGGCGCGCCACCGACTTGTTCTTAGGTACCGGGAAAAGACGGTAACATCGCCGCGGGCGGCCCGGCACCAGCACGCCGGCCGCCACACAGTCGGCCACCGCGGCCGTCATCAGCGCCGAGCGCCGAGTCACCTGCCACACGCGAGGCGCTGTCGCGGGCACGCGCACTTTCAACCCCTTAGCCAGTACACACTGCACTCGTGGGTGACCGGCAAAAAGGGCCGCATTAACCCGGCCGGCCACCGGCGGCCGCACCCGTGCGCCAGCCTCCAGAGGCAGGCGCTGGGCGCCGATAAAGTCTAAAGGCGACTCGACCGTCGTCGGCACGCCCGCGCCACCCGCCTCACCGAGAGACGGCGGCGGCAGCGATGGAGGCGGCTCCGTCAGCATAAAGACTATTTCCTCAGCCACTGAGCGAGAGTCAGCCGCCTCCAGAGGTCGCCGCCAGGAAGCCGTGTCTGGTTCCGCCAGCACATCACAGATGGCGCGCCGATCGTTCAGCGGTGCCAGCCCGCCAGACTGAGGCCGGCAGCCTGGCTCCGCAGAGAAGAAGTCTCTCTCACTGGTGACACGTCTCACAGAGTCGTCAGGAGACTCCGCGGCTGGCCGGGGGCCGGAGGAAACAGAGGCCGTTGCCCCCACCGCCAGTCGCAGCGCCACCGCGACCCGCAAGCCGCGGTGGGGCCGAGCGCGGGCGGCCCCCGTCCGCCGCCCCGCGCCCGGGCTGTCCCTTCATTGCCTCGGACGAGGGACGCAGCCCCTGCCGGCGCCAGCAGACGTCACCGGTCTACGGAGGCCCGATGGACGGCACGGTCTACCGCGCCCACCAGCCGCCACAGCGGCGACCGCCGGCGGCGCAGGAGGCGGCGATCCAGCAGCCGGATGAAGTCTTATACCCAGCCGGTCCATGTCGGTCATCCGACTGTCCGCCAGCGCGGCGCCCCAGCCGTGATGCGCCACTATTAGCATAAGGCGGACACGTCCCCAGTACCAGACGTGGTCCGCCGGGGGCGGGCCCGCCCCCTCGCCGATGATTAGAAGCGCCCGAACTTCCTCTCTCTCCCGCACGCCCATGTCGGGCATACGGGAGCGCAGCTCCGCCAGCCACAGCTGCCGCTGCGCCCGGCCCGGCTCGGCCGGTGCTGGACTGTCCGGCTCGCACCGCTCCGGCGACGGCTGGACGTCACTGCCATCCAGAGAGGCAGCATCTCCTCCGGAGCCGATCCCCGACGCACGCAGCTTCTTCATAACCGCGTCGACGATGGAGTCCACGTGCTTGAGCTCCGGCGGGGCTCGCACGGCGCCAGAACGAAGCCGCAGAGTCGGTGAAGGCGTGGCCATCTCGCCGCCGGTAATCTGGTCACAGAGTCCGACAGCACCAGCCCACGTCGTCACCGCACAATCACGTCTTTTTACTTTACTTGCTGCCCGGCAGCGGAGGCCGCAGCAGCGGTGTATTGGCCCGGCGGCTCCGGAGACGAGACTCCCCCCCCGCCATCAATCTTTTGTCTCGTCTCGTTTTACTTTACTTGCTGCCCGGCAGCGGAGGCCGCAGCAGCGGTGTATTGGCCCGGCGGCTCCGGAGACGAGACTCCCAGCCGTCACAGCGACACAGATGTCAGGTCAGCACACCCGCCAAACCAGGCCCGGCCATTGGTCGAGCCAACAGACACCCCCGACCTGCCATTGGCCGAGAGGATCGTGCGATGTCCCTAGGCACAAAACGCGCGTGAAGGCGCGTCTGCGGGGTTAGCATCGGAGCGAATATAATTAACCGAAAAATTACGAAAACGGAAAATATTACACAGTAACGTAAGCCAAGAACGCGGACAGCGGCCCTTGTGTAAATTATAAACGACACCGATATTATCTGAAAAAATCGTAAACACTCCATCGCCGCTCGTACAAATCGCCGTTAACGCCGCTGCGTATTCGGCCACGTAAATCGGGAGCTCTAGCGGCAGAGCCACTGACACCGGAGTGCAGCCCGGTGTCAGTGTCAAAGTTAGACTTGCAAGTTTTCTGGAGACGGAGAGAAATTTGCAAGTTTTCACTGTGGATAGCTGGATTTTGACTGCTGCAAAGACAATTTTTACAACTGTACGTCCGACCGTTTGGGGGGGGGGGGGGGGCAAACATAGTATCAGGACCATGGGGGGGGGGGGGGGTCATGGCCCTTTTGCTGGCCCCCTGGATCCGCCCCTGCACATGTAATTGATCGTGCCTCAATTTAAAAGTGAAATAACAACATGTTCTACTGCAAAAATTATATTAGGGGAAATTAAATAAATGTGTACAACATATGGTGACGAACAGTATAGTCCATCACTATCTCTGGTTTGAATGTTATTTGTAAACAAGTCATAGGGCCAGCAATGGAGTAAGTGCTCCAAGAAGCGTGACAACGTCCCTGATCGGTATACACTAAACGCATACACTAAATACGTCGCCATCCTTGGCCAAGTTAATCCGCGGAATGCATCACAGTTTTCTGAAACGTTTATTGATTGATTATGCATAAACGGTTTAGATAAATGTTGCATGTGTGCACTGTAATATATTGAATACCTGTTTGTTGAAAATTGATGGATTAAAATAAAAAAAAGTCGTGAACACTAAATAGTTCACCGTCTGGGGCCAAATAATTAAACTGCCCATTGCAATGCATTTTTTTTCAAATGAGAGTTGATTGTTCATACAAGTTTGGTACATATTCGCAAAAGATAGAGTGATGAAACATTATATGCCTTCATTGATGCAATGTGTAGGCAGGCTAATTTTCGGTGGGTTCGATATGTTATTAAAATATTGCAATACAAAAATAGAATTACAAAATTGTGATAACAAAATTGTATTTACAAAATTGTTATAACATAATCGAACCTGACCTAAACTTTACAGCAATTACGGCCACAGGGACCCACGTTTAGAACGCTCCGCTCGCATTCGCTCCCTGCGCTATGACCTACGGGGGGTAGGGGGGGGGGGGGGGGGGGGGGAGGGGGCTGTCTCCACCCCCGGACCCCCGACCATCTCGTAGATAAGTCGTAAATAAGTTTTACGATGTATTGTAAGAGAACCCGGTTAGCTGTAGGCCATGCATAGCCTCCAGCATCCCGTCCCTCCGTTACATTAAAGGAAATAGTTCACCTTCAACATGGGATTTTGAACTGAAATAGCAGTTTTGTAGCCCGTGTTGAGAAATCCTTATCTGCAACTTTTCTTGGCTGAAAGACTCTCCAGCCGAAGATATTTGACTTTTTGGCGAAGGAATGCGGCGCATATATGATATACCGTACCGTCTGAGAGTGCCAGCACTGGTCTGAGCATGCGCAGACCAATAACGCACACCATAACATTAATAATGTACGACCTTCTGTCCTGAATTGGCGCAATGTAGGACCATTTTTGAAAATAAAAAAAGGAACTGTATTAAAAAATCTAATAAAATTGTGTTCTAAAAAAAAATCCGAAGGTGAAATAATGACCTTTTTCCACAAAAATGGAATTAGCACTTGAAATCGCCAGACGAGACCAAAATATATTGTAAATTCATCACATTTTGCATGAAAACTTTCCTACCGAAAGATATTTCAAGTTAAAGTTGATAAGCGTTCCACACTTTTAACGACCGGTACTTGCAAGTACTTTTGGTCCTCATCAAACTGCGGGCTTCTCCCGTATTGTTTTTTTACGCAATGGAGTGGAAAATATATTGTGCGTTCTGCTTGTTGTGATTATATGCCCGGCGATCTTCTAAAACTAACAGCGATTGGAAAAAGTGGCAATAAAATCGGAAGCTCATCGATGCACATCAACGGCGGCATAGTTAGTGGTTGCGACCCTCAATTTTTGAAAATAAATTCATTTGTTTTCAACATTAGGAGTATTGTATAATTTGTCTGTGGCTGTATATAACACTATGCTTTATATTATCATGAAAAATAAAAAAAATCCCCAAAAAACTAACAAACAATAACACAAAACTGGCAATTAAATCGGAAGCTCATCGATGCACATCGACGGCGACCTATTTAGCGTCGGCGATTTGTTTACAAAGCATTGTCATGCTTCTCGGCGCACTTAACCATTGTGGCGAGTTGTTGCTAGTAGCGCTTTCGTTCTCCATGGCAACCAGGCGTGAGCCAATGAAAAGCCAGAACGTATTCCCTTTCTGGCTTTTGATTGGCTGACGCCTGGTTGCCATGGAGAACGAAAGCGCTACTAGCGTGTGTCCGAGCAGCGCTCAGTTTGATCGGAAATGTCACAGAGCCTCCAAAAATGCCGCAATCGATGTAAACAATGGTAGGGAAGGGCGAATTTGTCAATGATCTTCATGAAGTACACAAGGTACTTGTTTTGTATTTTTCCCAAACTTACAAATTCGAATTTGGGAATAATTTTATTTAATTCTTAAATTTAAATAAAATAATTTTAAAGCCATAGCGGTAGCCTAAGAAATTGTTGCTAACAAAATCAAAAGGTCATTATTTCCCTTTAAAGGAAATAGTTCACCTTCGGGAATTTTTTT